>JBDJHY010185527.1:0-11978 GCA_039654485.1 Withania somnifera
TTTTAGTTTAAGATTTTGGGTTGTAGGCCCACGGGCTTATTTTTGGGGCCCGCTTCTAGACCCGGGTTGCTAATGGCAACATCGGTCTCATTGTTCCTATTATTACCTATGGGCTTGTAATTTTTTTCCTTTTGGGTGGTATTGACTGTATTGGAGCTTCATATCCAAGGCGTGCGCACTTTGAGAATTTTTGGCGGTATCCAGGTAGGCTAGGTTTACTCCTGTGCACTAAAGACTGGGTTAACAATGTTATGCTTATGACATGGCTAGTATTGTAGTTTGGGTTTCTTAGACTGATCCTCACTTATTTGGTGATATTCTTATTGGATTCCGGGGGCCCGTGAGTGGGCATGAAGGGTGAAGGATTGTATATCAAGGTCTTGTCCCCTACGTGGAGCCACTGGCCTTGGGGACTATTTATAGCTATTACGCGACGAGTGTGGTGAGATGAGCCCTTAGCTAGTAGCCTCTGGTCGATCCTAGTTTTCTATTACTTTCCACTCTGTTGTTATTTATCCTATTGTTGTTGTTGTGCTGTTACTATTCTATATTTACTATTTGGCTTTATATTGGAACTAAAGGGAATGGTAGCTTAGTGCCCTAGTGACTCGTTTGGTCGTTATCTCAGTTTTCCTGTTTTAAAGATTTAGTTTTTGAGAAGTGGATCTCGAGAGTGAAATAGTGCTAAACATGCACAAAATAAAATTTCGATGCTGCTGTTAGCTCCGGAATGCTGACTTTAGTCTAGGTAGACCCTAAGTTTGTGTCCTGAGCTTTCCGTTTTGAGTTTGGGTTGTTTTGTGGAGATTAAGCCCAGACGAATCTCATTTTTTAGCCTGGGTGGTCTTTCGATTCTATCAGCTCCAAAATGTCGATTTTAGGCTAGTTGAGTTGTTGGTTCGTTTCTCGGGGTTTCTGTTGCGATTTTGAGGCTGTGCGTGGGAGTTGTAATTATCGACCTAAGGCGTTGACTTGGTCAACATTCTTCTGAAACAACCTCTTTTTTTGGTTTCGTCTGCACCATTGAGTCAAGTATGTCATTTCGGATATGCGTATAAAGTTTGTTTTCATAATTTGGTTTTCAAATGCATTTTGGGTGTTGTTCCGGGCCACCCTGCTAGTGTAGATTTTTCCTCTCAAAACTGCATCTCGTGCAGGAATGTTCCTTTTTCACGATTGTAGAGCCTACTCAAGCAATCGCGATGCCTTGTTCCTATACCCTGTACGATCGCGACCCTAATGACACGATCACGATGCCCTAGCCCTCTACCCTGTGTGATCACAACCCAAGCCATGCGATCGCGATCTCGACCCATGCCCACGCGATCACGATGTACAAAGGCCTGACAGTATATAACTTGTTTCCTCAAATTTTCAGATTATTTTTCTCCTTTTCTTCTCAGTTTGTCCTACATCCAAGCTGCATTTTATGTTCTAAACTCAACTAAAGTTAAGGGATTTCCCTCCCAAAGATCACCCTAGTCCTCCCTCCCTTTGGTGAGTCGGTCCTTCTTCTTTAATTTCGTGAAATAGTGGTTTTTTATCCATTATTGGTCCTTGATTAGTTGCGGTTGTTTTTCCCTTTTCTTTCTAGTTGAATTCTGATGTAATTCTTGTATTTTTGTTGGTTATTTCTTAGTGTTTAGGAGACACCTTACTCTGTTTGCGTATTTCTCCTATTTTTACTTATGGTGTTTGTGCAACGTTTTGCACTTTTGAACACGCCACTTCCGTCTGTTTTGAGGACCCTCTGATGGTCCGTGTAGGTTTAAAATTGAACCATGTGTTACTTGTGCCGAGTCCTTCACGCTAGTATTTTGAGTTTAATATTTCGGGTTGTAGGCCCACGGGCTTATTTTTAGGGCCCGCTTCCCGACCTGGGTTGCTAATGGAAATATCGTTCTTATTGTACCTATTATTACCCTTTGGCTTGTAATTTGTTTCCTTTTGGGTGGTATTGATTGTATTGGAGCTTCGAATCCACGGCGTGCGCACTTTGATGATTTCCACCGACATCCCGGTAGGCTAGGTTTACTCTTGTGCACTAAAGATTGGGTAATAACGTTATGCTTATGACATGTCTAGTAGTGTGGTTTGGGTTTCTTAGGCAGATCCTCGCTTATTTGGTGATATTTTTATTGGATTCCAGGGGCCCGTGAGTGCGCATGAAGGGTGAAGGGTTGTATATCCAGGTCTTGCCCCCACGTAGAGGCCACTGGCCTTGGGGACTATTTGTAGCTATTACGCGACGAGTGTGGTGGATGAGCCCTTAGCTGGTGGCCTCTAGTCGATCCTAGTTTTCTATTACTTTTCACTCTATTGTTATTTATCCTATTGTTGTTGTTGTGCTATTACTATTATATATTTACTATTTGGGTTGATATTGGCACTAAAGGGACTGGCAGCTCAGTGCCCTAGTAAATCATTTGCTCGTTATCTCAGTTTTTCTATTTTAAAGTTTTTGTTTTGGAACAGCGGATCTCGAGAGAGAATTAGTAGTATATGCACTAAAAATAATATTTTGACAGTTCTATTAGCTTTGAAATGCTGACTTTTGTCTAGGTAGACCTAAGTTTGTGTCTTGAGCTTCTCGTTTTGAGTTTGGGTTGTTTTATGGAAATTAAGCCCAAACAAAGCTCATCATTTAACCTGGGTGGTCTTTCGATTCTATTAGCTCCGAAATGTCGATTTTAGGCTAGTTGAGTTATTGGTTCACTTTTCGGGGTTGCCATTATGATTTTGAGGCTGTGCGTGGGAGTTGTAAACATCGACCTATGGCGTTGACTTGGTCAACATTCTTTTGAAACAACCTCTTTTCTTGATTTCGTCTGCACCGTTGAGTCTAGACGTCATTTCAGATATGTGTACATAGATCATTTGAATAATTTGGTTTTTGAGCACATTTTGGGTGTTGTTTCGAGCCACTCTGCTATTGCAGATATTTTCTATCAAAACTGCATCTGGTGCAGGAATGTTCCTTCTTAGTGATCGTAGAGCCTACTCACGTGACTGTGATGCCTTGCTCCTCCACCCTGTGCGATCCTAACCCCAACGACACGTTTGCGATGTGCTAGCCCTCAACCCTATGCGTCACAACCCAAGCCACACGATCGCAATGCCTGGCATCCCATCTCATCGCGATCGCGACCCTTGCCCACGCGATCATGATGCATAAAGGCCAAGTAGTATATTACTTGTTTCCTCGAATTTTCAGATTATTTTTCTCTTTTTCTTCTAAGTTTCTCCAACATCCAGGCTGCATTTTAGGTTCCAAACAAAGCTAAAGTGAAGAGATGTCCCTCCCCAAGATGACCCTAGTCCTCTCTCCCATTGGTTAGTCTTTCCTTCATCGTTAATTTAGTGAAATTAGTGATTTTTTTTTTACATTGTTGGTCCTTGATTAGTTGTGGTTGCTTTTCCCTTTTCTTTCTAGTTTAATTCTGGTGTAATTCTTGTATTTTAGCTGGTTAATGCTTAGTGTCTAGGCAACAACTTACTCTGGTTGTGTATTTCTCCTATTTTAGCATATGGTGGTTGTGCAACGTTTTGTACTTTGGATCAAGCCACTTTCGGGCTGTTTTAAGGAACCTCTGATGGTGCGTTTAGGATTAAAATCGAACCATGTTCTCTTTAAGCCGAGTCCTTAACGTTGGTATTTTTAGTTTAATATTTCGAGTTGTAGGCCTACGGGCTTATTTTTGGGGCCCGCTTCCAGACTCGGGTTGCTAATGGCTACATTGGTCTCATTGTTCCTATTATTACCCATGGGCTTGTAATTTGTTCCCTTTCGGGTGGTATTGACTGTATTGGAGCTTCAGATCCACGATGTGCGTACTTTGAGGATTTTCGCCTATATCCAGGTAGGCTAGGTTTAGTCCTGTGCACTAAAGACTGGGTTAACAATGTTATGCTTATGACATAGTTAGTAGTCTAGTTCGGGTTTCTTAGACTGATCCTTGCTTATTTGGTGATATTCTTCTTGGATTCCGAGGGCCCGTGAGTGGGCATAAAGGGTGAAGGGTTGTATATCCAGGTCTCTTCCCCTACGTGGAGCCACTAGCCTTGGGGACTATTTGTAGCTATTACGCGATGAGTGTGGTGAGATGAGCCCTTAGCTGGTGGCCTCTGGTCGATCCTAGTTTTCTATTACTTTCTCTCTGTTGTTATTTATCCTATTGTTGTTTTTGTACTATTACTATTGTATATTTACTATTCGGTTTTATATTGGCACTAAAGGGACCGGTAGCTCGGTGCCCTAGTGACTCGTTTGCTCGTTATCTCAGTTTTTCTATTTTAAAGTTTTAGTTTTTGAGAAGTGGATCTCGAGAGTGAAATAGTACTAAACGCGCTCAAAATAAAAATTTCGACAGTTCTGTTAGCTCCGGAATGCTGACTTTGGTCTAGGTAGACCCTAAGTTTGTGTCCTGAGCTTTTCGTTTTGAGTTTGGGTTGTTTTGTGGAAATTAAGCCTAGACGAATCTCATTTTTTAGCCTGGGTGGTCTTTCGATTCTAACATCTCTGAAATGTCAATTTTAGGCTAGTTGAGTTGTTGGTTTGCTTCTCAGGGTTTCTGTTGCAATTTTGAGGATGTGCATGGGAGTTGTAAACATTGACCTAAGGCGTTGACTTGGTCAACATTTTTCTGAAACAGCCTCTTTTATTGATTTTGTCTGCACTATTGAGTCCAGAATGTCATTTCGGATATGCGTATATAGTTCGTTTTCATAATTTAGTTTTCGAACGCATTTTGGGTGTTGTTCCAGGCCACCCATCTATTATAGATTTTCCTTTCAAAACTGCATATAGTGCAGGAATGTTCCTTCTTCGCGATCGTAGAGCCTACTCACGCGATCGTGATGCCTTGCTCCCCCAGCCTATGCGATCGCGACCCTAATGCCATGATCGCGATGCCCTAGCCATCTACCCTGTGCGATCACAACCCAAACCATGCAGTCGTGATGCCTGGCAGCCCATCTCATCACGATCACGACCCTTGCCCACCCAATCGCGATGAACAAAGGCGTGGCAGTATATAACTTGTTTCCTCGAATTTTCAGATTATTTTTCTCCTTTTCTCCTGAGTTTCTCCTACATCCAGGCTGCATTTTAGGTTCCAAACTCAGCTAAAGTAAAGAGAAGTCCCTCCCAAAGATCACCCTAGTCCTCCCTCCCGGTGGTGAGTCGTGCCTTCTTCGTTAATTTCATGAAATTGGTGGTTTTTTTCCATTGTATGTCCTTGATCAGTTGCAGCTGTTTTTCCCTTTTCTTTCTAGTTGAATTCCGATGTAATTCCTGTATGTTGGTTGGTTAATTCTTAGTGTCTAGGCAACACCTTATTCCGGTTGTGTATTTCTCCTATTTTAGCTTATAGTGTTTGTGCAACGTTTTGCACTTTTGATCACACCACTTCTGGGTAGTTCTGTGGACCCTCTGATGGTCCGTTTAGGTTTAAAATCGAACTGCATGTTCCTTGAGCCGAGTCCTTTGGGATGATATTTTTAATTTTATATTTTGGGTTGTGTGCCCACGGGCTTATTTTTGGGACCAGCTTCCCGACCCGGGTTTCTAATGGCAACATCGGTCTCATTGTTCCTATTATTATACGTAGGATTTTAATTTGTTTACTTTTGGGTGGTATTGACTATATTGGAGCTTCGAATCCACGGCGTGCGCACTTTGAGGATTTTCGCAGGCATCCAGGTAGGCTAGGTTTACTCTTGCGCACTACAGACTGCGTTAAAAATGTTATTCTTGTGACATGGCTAGTAGTGTAGTTTGGGTTTCTTAGGATGATCCTCGCTTATTTGGTGATATTCTTAATTGATTTCGGGGGCCCGTAAGTGGGCATGAAGGGTGAAGGGTTGTATATTCGAGTCTTGTCCATCACATAGAGGGCACTGGCCCTGGGGACTATTTGTAGCTATTACGCGACGTGTGTGGTGAGATGAGGCCTTAGCTGGTGGCCTCTGGTCGATCCTAGTTTTCCATTACTTTCCACTCTGTTGTTATTTATCCTATTGTTGTTGCTATGCTGTTACTATTGTATATTTACTATTTGGGTTGATATTGGCACTAAAGGGATAGGCCCTTATTTTGATACTACCACTAAAGGGCTGGGCTCTCGTTTTGATACTGGCAGTTAAGGGTTGGGCCCTCGTTTTTATATTGGAACTAAAGGGATGTGCCCTTGCTTTGATAGCGGCACTAAAGGGTTGGACCCTCATTTTGATATTAGCACTAAAGGGATAGGCCCTCGTTTTGTTACCAGCACGGACAGGGGGTGTGTACCGAGGTGGATACTATCTACTTTAATTTCCTGCTCCCCTGTGTATTTTCCTTATTATGGTGTGTACTTATCGGGCTTAAGGAGGGAGTCACAGTGGGTTTTGCGGTGCTGTTTGTGCTTACCGGTAGGATGGGGCGCCAGGTAGGTTATGTTGTGCTATTTGTACTTATCGGTTGTATGGGACACAAGTAGGTTGTTGTGTATTTACTTTTATTTTCACTAGTAGTATCTTTCTATTTCGATCCTTATGTGTGGTTCTTGTGTATATGGTATCATGGTTAGTGGAGTTTGACAGAGCTGGAGTACAAGTATGTTTCCTTACTTCTTTACGAGTTTTAGATTTTGGACTATGTAGTCTGTATCTATCATGTTTAGTTCCTTAGTTCTACAGTAACACATTCGATATCTTGTTCTTCTGCTTATTGTTGGTTTTACTGCTTCCTTACTAGTTTTGTACCTTACCGACCTGTTTTACTTCCTTGCTTTATTACTCGCATATTATTCTTAACCCAGTTGGCCGATGATGTCTACTAGGTATCTTGTTTGGTACTCATGCTGCACTTTTGTACCATTTTAATGGTGCAGATAGAGGCAGGGGTTATCAGCGTCGATGATCTTGTAGAGTAGATCCAGTTGACTACAGAGATTACGATGAGCTTTGTCATCCGAGCCGACCATAGTTTCCTCACTTGGCTTGTTTCACTCGGTCCACAGTAGGCCCTATACTGTATTAGCTGTTAGGGGAAATTTTGTAATTTGTATCTCTTGATTGTTCTTTATATTAGCTCTATATGCCACTGACACCAGGTTTTGGGATTCAGGTTTTGTATGATTCTTTGTTGACTTTCGCTATTATGTATTGTTTGTACCTTCCTCCACTGCTTTAGTTATTCTGAGAGTTTATAGCCCATTGCACGTAGCTCCGGGCTGTAGGGTTAGACCTGTCTACTGGAGGGTTGTAGATTCCATCATAACCCAAGATTTTGGGTTGTGATAGAAACTTACAAATAAATGATGAATAATCAAAAGAAATCAAGTTTTCAATGATGCCCAATAGCTCATGCAATAACTCAAGGATTTTAATTGAGGTTTTTGAATGTTTCAAGATAGAAAATGGATGAACAAAATTGAAATCGTCAAATTGCAGGTATTTATAACTGGTGACAAAGTACTCAGGATTGAAATCGCATAGCTCAGGATTGTTATTGTGATCCACAGAAAAAGGACCCATCACAACTTCATGGCTCGTGCATTGAGATCCCAAAGGCGTGACAGGGTTCATCACACAATTGGCTTGGACTACGCCTGCGATCGCGAAGAACAAAAAAAAGGCATTCATCGTGATTGCATTAAATAATATAATGATCACATAAAAGGAAATAGATGGTAATAGAAATAGGTAAAGATATCAAATACTATCTCAAATTAAAGTTTGAAACTAGGTTCATAATTGTTGAATCCTTAGCACACGCAAGTGTACGTGGTCGTACAAGTAATACAATAGCTTTTTTGAGCCGGATGTCGAACCCACAGGGACTTGGAATTATGAATTAGAATTGCCAAATGATTCTAGTAAGATCTTAATCGATAATGCAATATAAAAGAATAGAATAGGAGTGTGCTAATTCTGTAGTTCTAATGTAACTATGGACACATAAAATAAATATGTAGTGAAACAATGCAACAAGATAGATATAAACGAGCATTCTAGGGTTATGACAATTGCACACAAAAAAAGTATAGTTTTAATCTTCATAAAGGTCCTTATTCTTTAATTGTTGATTTAGGGGTTGAAATCACGACTAGGGATTTATAGCCCTCTAGTCCTTATTTATGCAAGCACACAACTACTCCAACTGGCATGTGTTGTATGACTTTCATAAATACATTACACTTTCTTCGCCATTAAACTAATTGGAGCACTAAATACACTATCATGTCTTAGTTAATCATAATGTTGTTAATCTCGGATTAAGGTCATCAACATAAATATGCTCCTCACGAACCTATTTCACTCATAAGAATATTGAATTCAATGAATCTTGCAAAATAAGAGTTGCATTTAATGGTTTCCAACAATTAGAAACACATTAATTACAGGGCGTGACAACAATCAATGGTAATAACAAATACTACTTTATATCAAATTAATCCCATACAAAATTTGTTAACCATAACCCTACGACAAGGGAATTTAGCCGCTAAAGCTCATATTCAATTTGGGAAATATATTCAAGAACATTACAATCCAAGAATTGAAAGAAAGAGATAACCCTAGGTTGTATTCTATCTTCTTGCTTGTGTCTTCAATGCCCCAAGTTGACTCTCTTTACAAAACCAAAAATTAGAACTTCCCTCAAAAAAATGTTTCCCAATGCTTCTATCGATGCTTGGGTGAAACGACCAAACTGCCCTTAATTAATCCTTCCTTATGAAGCATTTCTTGTTGGCATAACAAAGGGGATCACGATGTGATCATTACCGTGATGGAGCTTCCATCATGTTGCGATCCTTATCGTGATAAGGCTCACTTTTCTGAATTTCTACCTAGTCTATCCGTCTTGCTTCCGAGCTTGTTCTATTAGCCTTAAACTGCCAATAAACCTAAAAATGCTAATCATGGTGGTTAGAGACACTTTACTTATTTAATCAAAAGACTCTCACAAATCATATATATATTCTAAAAAAAAAAGCTAAAATAAAGGACATAGGTGGCTCTACGACATGTATAATTGCCTAAGCTCAGCTATACCATGCATTTGGTAGGTGGTGAAAGCCATGTCGTGGGTCTTTAAAATAATAAGGTTCCTCAAACTCTTTTCATACACAACTATGAACTCATGTGCATCTTCCCAAAGGACTTTAGTGAACCGAGGGGGATTTAACCTCAAAAACCTAGTTAGGAGCTTCTTCTCTGGATCTATCATAATTGTCTGCTACCCAATACAGGAGAAACAACTGGTACCGAAAGAGCCTGGGGAGGTGCAGGAATAACTACCAGTGGAATAGGATGTACTGGAGTAACTGGTTGCACTAGAGGAGCTGTAGTTGTAGGATGTAACCCTGGAGCGGCTGTTTGTGTCTCATCAGTACTAGCACTTCCATACTCACCAAGTAATTGCTAGACAATCATGCGAATATTTGGAGTAGCTGATCGAATAGGTGCTGGAATGGCCACTGGAGTGGACGCTAAAATAGGTGTTGCAGGCAGTGGCAGAGTCTTTGGAGTGGAGACTGGCACAGTCACCCCCATAGGTGCTGTAGCAGGAACTGGGGTTGTCATCCAAGATGTTGAAGATCGTGGACACAACATTTGCAAAAGAGTGAAGACAATGACTGAATGCTTTCAAGAAACCATCTAGATATACGCAAGAAGTTGGATTCTAAAAGAGAAGTCACACTCCTACATGTCACTATAGCCTCCTGAAGATAAGCTATAGATGTCTCCGCACTGATCTGCAGAACTCTACTAGACATTGACTTTATGCACTGACACCGGACGAACCTAGATCTCTGATACCAATTTGTCGCGACCCAATTTCTCGGATCATGATTGCACCTACTATCTTAAAAGTAGGAGAACCAATCCTATAGCCCGAACTCGAAGAGGAGGGCTACCAATAACAATAATGGAATGCAAGTATACAAACAAGGTATAAATGAAAAGGGATATGACAATTATAGTAGAACATAATAGCAGAATCAATAACTCCTAAAACTCGGTATTAGTGTAATAAAATAAAGTCTCTAGGTACAAGAGTATAAGTAAAAGTATAATATAATTATGACTCTAAAAATACAATAGAGTCATGTCCAATATGAAGAGAGAGCAAGAATAGTTGGACATGTAGCTCACCCTGTATCTATAAAGGAATCAACAAGTAGGCATAAATAACAATTCGTAGATCAACGTCAAGCAATAGTACTCGGCTCTGCACCTTGGAAAAAGTGTAGTATGAGTACAAGTCACCGAAGAAAGACATACCCAGTAGGATTCAAGGGACCACTAGGAATATACAAATCATAAAAGCAATAAATAACAAAATACAAGAAAGTAGGGTCACAAAAGAAAATAGTACAACATGGAAGCTAGCTAATTAGGTAAGAATTAAGTAAATAGATAGACATGTCTTCTCTAGCAATAAAAACAGAAATAGGATCTCAGGAAATCGAAAAGAATGTACCCGTAATGCTTGCAATGATATATATATAAAAAAGTAAGTAACTAAGGGCTAGATAAGTAGATAAGAAGAAAATATGGACGTTATACTGGTAACATCAAGTAAAGGAAGAAAGGCATAATCAAATGTTACCTCGCATAAATATGTCACACAGAAAATAGTTTCACATATAAATAATAATGATAATTAAATAGTAAATACAAAAAGTAAATTAACACTACCAAAGCCCCCATTAGAATGGCAATGTACACAATAAACAAGCTCATCCGTAGAAAGCCACATACTGCTAGGGGTATATCGAAGAAAAAGAGTGAAGAAAAGTATATACATACCAAAAAATAACAAGTACTGTACGTTCCTCCTCTAGTACCTGTAGGCCCAACAGGAAGGATCCATCGAAGGCTAATCCTAATTCTCGTATATCTCTGTTCTATCCTATACCCCTCTTCGGGTATCGTATCCTAGAGGCAAGTTTCATGGAGGTACGCCCACTACATACAATCTCTAAGATCATCATAATCTCACATCCCATGTCACAGAGCCTCAAAGGTCTTACTGTTTGGCACCTAATGCCCCATAATAATAGTATCATCAAGTTGTACTCGACAATTCATGGCATCCAACTTTTAATATAGTAGTATCACCAATGTCTTCAAGGGAAAAAGTATCATCAAAGTCTCCAAGGAAATAGGTGTGATAGATGTCAAAATGTTATACATCACTTTCGTACGACAACGAACTCTAGTGTAGTGGATGTGATCACTACCGAACATAGTCAAACTCAAGTCCTTACATTATTTAGTCAAATGCTATTTCCTGCTACCAGGGTTTGAAGCCTAGACTAAATTAGTGAAAAACAAAAATATTGGGTGCTCGATACACTACCAAGTATAAAACACTAAAAAATCCATTAATATATATTATTATCCGAATATTCCAAGTTATCATATGTTATCTTATCCATTAGTAGTCTTATTATCAGTATCTATCCTCCATGACATCAAAATCAAGTGGTGATACGAGACCCAACCCCAATGCACTCTCAAACGTAGCCTATGACAAACACTCTCGTACAATGAATGCACTAACACATAATATACATAACCAACCTATGCCTTGCACAGACTTAATAAAGCTACAACTAGAAGCACAATACACCAGCCCAAACTATAGGGAAAAACCCAAAACCCACCCACACATTAGCATTTTACTACTTCTAGAGTCATCCTAAAGCTATCATGAGGCTAATACTAAGTCACGGGCATCATGTTTCACTGAACTCTAATATAGGGAAAAAATGAGAGAAAAAACAAAAAAGTGGTCCAAGTACACGGTAATAACCTAGAAAACCCATCCCTTGGATACTATTTAGTATAATTATGAAAGCTATATACCCAGAGATAGCCCCACGGAGCCTACCTGTCATCCGATGAACAAAGTGATGCTAATATAAAATGTTACTTCGACTGATATCAAACGGTATCTAATAGCTCTGAAACTCATGTAATAA
>JBDJHY010185538.1:0-11978 GCA_039654485.1 Withania somnifera
ACGGAGAAGGGGGTACATAGAGTGTGGAGGATTTTACACGGGGAAATTTTAGGGTAGCCTTTCATGGGTTCTGCCTGTTGGACCTACAAGTACCGAAGGAGATGCGTACACAGGATGGTTTCTTCATATATTATGTTTACTTTCCACACTTGTTTTCTTCAGTGTACCTAAGATGTAAGGCCTGCAGTGAGCGTTTTTCTTTTGGTGTACGCTTCACTTCTTTCTGGGGGACTGTCAGCTTTTAATTGTTTTACTTTATATTCATATTACTACTTAGTTTTCCTTATCAGTTACTTATTGCTCATGTTATATGGGATTAGTGGTTTACCTTCTCATTCAGTAATTTACCCTTTCACTTGAGGTTACCTGTATACCGACCATGTTCTCTCTTATCTTCTTTGATTCCCATTTGTATTGTTATAAATCACATATATTATTGCAAGGATGTTGGGTACGTTCTCTTCCATTGCCTGCGATCCTGTTATATGATTTGCTGGCACTATCAGTCTATGTAACACTTGTTTCGTACTTGAGTTGCTAGTTTTTCCTGTATTATACTATTTGTTCTCGTGACCCTTTTTCTTGTACTCTGTTATTTACTGTATTTATTATTATTATATGCTTAGTGGGCCCTCGAAGCCTACTAGGTACAGGTTGCTTCGGCAGCTTGTACTTATACAACACTTGCACATGCACATATTCGAGTATAGGTTCCCGACCATGATTACAGCTAGCTGTTTGTGTAGACTTTATTTTACTTTAGAGATTCAGGGTAAGCTTGACATCTAGCTTTTAACTACTTCTCTTCGTCTTGGAATATCTATGCTCACCGTGTATTTTTAGACACAGTTGTATTAGACATTTATAATTTGTTATTTCTGTACTTAATAGTTCGTTCGACACTGATAATGGGTTTTGGGCATATTATTTTAACTTTATATACTTCTGCTTATTTCATTTATATATTATTTTCTGGACTTATGCTTTACCTATTTGATATAGTAGTCCCCCGCTTCGGTTTCAGACTATGGGGTTGGTTCTCCTACTAGTGATATAGTAGGTACCATCATGATCCGTGAAATCAGGTCGTGACAAGTTGGTTTTGAAGCTATGGTTTGTCAGTGTTAGTGTACAAAACCAATGTATAGTAGAGTCCATCGGATCGCGCAGAGACATCCGTTGTTTATCTTTAAAAGCTATAGTGACATTTAAGACAATTAACTCTTCCTTTTGAATCCTATTTCATGCGTACATCCTTGATGGTTTCTTGAAAATTCTCACTCATTGTCATCACTCTTTTGCAGATGTCTCGTACACATTCATCTGCAGCAAGGAAGATGGCTAGAGTGCCACTAGAAATGCCTACCCCAGTTGCTACTTCTGAGGTTCCACCACTGCCTGCAGCACTTGTTGCAACACCTGCTGCAGAGCCGATAGCAGCACCTATTTCAACACCTATTTCATTACCTTCTCCCGACATTCATAAGATCTTGTGCCAACTACTCAGTGTCTACGATGGTCCTCCTATAGTGGGAACACATCCAGCAGTCCCAGTACCTCAGCCTACAGCTACAGTCCCTACAGTACAGCCAATGTCACCGATTGTTTCAGTAGTAACTTCTACACCTGTTTAGGTCATACCAGTGCTGACCGTTACTCCTACTATTCAACAATATCCAGCTATGACAGACATGGAGCAAAAGCTCCTAACCAGATTCTTGAGGTTGGATTCCCCCATATTTACTAGAGTACCAGATTCTTGAGGTTGGATTCCCCCATATTTACTAGAGTACCAGGGGAGTATGCCCATGAGTTCATAGTTGAGTGCAAAGAAAAACTAACCAACATGGGGGTATTGCAGGCCCACGGTGTAGACTTTACCACCTACCAAATGCATGGTAATAGCTAAGTAGTGGTGGAGAGCATTCATGGTTTTTAGACCCGCAGGTTCATCCCAACCTACTTGGGTTGAATTCTATGAAGTGTCCATGAAGAAATTTGTATTTAGGGCTAAAAAAGAGCACCTGAGAAAAGAGTTTAGAAGATTTGAGTAGGGGTCTATGTCTGTTTTTGAGTATGAGGCTAGATTTCATTAGCTTTCAGTCTATGGGGTTGGGTTTATGCCTATAGAGGCGGATAGAGTCTGTATGTTCACTTATGGGTTTAGAGATAGGCTCTATGAGGTGGTAGCATTGTTGGTTTCTAATGACCGTCCATTCCAAGCAGTGGTTGATCACAAAAACTCGATGGAATCCCTCTATAATGAGTTGCGTCTGCACAACGAGAAGAGGAAATGAAAATAGAGAGGTTATAATGGGTTCTATTCTTAGGGGCGAGGTCAGTTTCATTAGGCATAGGGCTAGTCTAGCAGGCCTATGAAGGCATTATTGCAGGTTCCATCTCCACCTCCTGCACAATATTCTCAAGGGGCTGGCTCGTCACATCAGGGCAGTCAGGTAGTTTATGGAAGAGGATCCTGATAGAATGGGCCATCTGGGTCGTGTTATGAGTGTAGTCTTATGGGACATTATGCTAGAGCTTGTCCACAGAAGGGTACTATTCAGACTATTCATCAGTCTGTACAACCATTGAGATCAATGCCTTCATCGGCTAGAGGTAGGGCACAGGGTGGTTATAGAGATAGTGGACAGTGTGGTAGGAGCAATTGGTCACGGTGGTGTAGTCATGGAGGTGATCACCAGTTATATGCATTTCCTGCTCGACCTGAGGCAGTGTCCTCGGATGCTGTGATTATAGGTATGATTTTTGTGTGTTCCATACCTATGTCAGCATTATTTGACCCTAGGTCTACTTGTTCATATGTGTCATCTTATTATGTACCCAGTTTGGGGTTTCCTAGTGTGATGTCTATATCTATGCGTGTTGCTACTCCGGTAGGAGACTCTTTGGTAGTGGATCGAGTGATCCGATCATGTTTGATTCCTGTTAGAGGATTAAACACATGGGCTAACTTAATGTTGCTAGATGTGGTGGACTTTGATATTATGTTTGGTATATATTGGGTGCCATCATGCAGTTTTGGATTGTTATGCCAGGACTATCACCTTAGCAGTACCAAGTTCATCTCCGGTTATGTGGCAGGGTTCTAGTAGTTGCGCACCTACAGGCTTTATTTCTTACCTACAGGCTAAAAGGCTAGTATGGAGAGGGTGTTTGGCATACTTAGCATATGTTCATGATATTCAGGCTGGCACTCCTACTCCTGAGTCTATTCCTATTATTTTTGGGTTCCTAGATGTATTCCCCATCGACCTACGAGGCCTACCACCAGAGCAGGATATGATTTTGTTATTGACTTAGAGCCAGGCACTAAGCCCATTTCTATTACTCCAATTGTATAGCTCCATCTGAGTTAATGGAGCTGAAGGTTCAGCTTCAGGATTTGCTAGATAAAGGTTTTTTTCGTATTAGTGTGTCACCTTAGGGTACACCAGTTTTATTTGTAAAAAAGAAGAATGGTACAATGATAATATGTATTGATTATCGATAACTGAATAATGTTAATACAAAAATAGATATCCGATGCCGAAAATTGATGACTTGTTTGATCAGCTTCAAGGAGCAGCAGTTTTCACCAAAATTGATTTAAGGTTTGGTTACCATCAGTTGTGGATGAGAATAGATGATATTCCTATGACGTCTTTTAGGACCCGTTATGGTCATTATGAGTTTCTGGTTATGTCATTTGGCTTGAATAATGCTCCAGCAGCTTTTATGGACTTGATGCATAGGGTGCTTAAGCCCTACTTGGATTCGTTCATGATTATGTTTATTGACGACATCTTGGTGTATTCATGAATCAGGCCTGATCATGAGCAGAACTTGAGGTTGATCCTCCAAACACTAAGAGAACACAGGCTATATGCCAAGTTCTCAATGTGTGGGTTTTGGTTAGAGTCCGTTGCATTCTTAGGGCATGTAGTGTCCAAAGCTAGGATTAAAATTTACCCAACAAAGATTCAGGCGGTACGTGATTGGATTTTATTTCTGAGATTTGCAGTTTCATGGGTTTATCTAGATACTATCAATATTTTGTTGAGGGGTTCTCTTCGATTAAAGAACCTTTGACCAGATTGATTAGGAAGGATGTTGCATTTCAGTGGTTGAAGGAGTATGAGTTGAGTTTTTCAAAGCTCAAGGACTTATTAACTTCAGCACCAGTGTTGACCTCGCCGGTAGAGGGTCAGGGATTCTCAGTATATTGTGATGCTTCTGGCGTTGGTTTTGGTTGTGTTCTGATGCACCAAAGCCGAGTTATTGCATATGCTTCGAGGCAGATAAAAGGTCATGAGCGTAACTACCCAACTCATGACTTAGAGTTGGCGGCGATAGTGTTTGTGCTTAAGATCTGAAGGCATTATCCATATGGGATCCAGTATAAGATCTTTACTGACCATCGCCGTCTTCAGTACATTATAAGTCAGAGGGAGTTAAATTTTAGATAGCAAAGGTTGATCAAACTACTGAAAGACTATGACATTTCCATTCTCTATCACCTGGGCAAGGAAAATATGGTAGCGGATGCCTTGAGCCAGAAAGCGGTCAACATGGGTAGCCTAGCAGCCTTGTCCGTCTCTGAGAGGCCATTGGAGGTGGAAGTTCAATCATTAGCTAATATGTTGGTTAAGCTTGATCTGTCAGACCCCAGGTGTGTATTGGCGTATGTTGAGGTCAAATCTTCCTTGATAGATCGGATTTGATAGAGTCAATTCAAGGATAAGCGATTGGTTTCTCTTCGTAGTCAGGTATTAGCTGGAGAGGCCGGAAGGGACTCTATTGATTCAAATGGTGCGCCTTGGTTTGATGGTCGCATTTATGTACCTCAGATCGGTGAGTTAGTACAATTGATTTTTCATGAGGCTCACAGCTCCAAGTATTCTATTCATCCTGGTACATCCAAGATGTATAGTGATCTATGACAGTTGTATTGGTGGAAGGGAATGAAGAAGGATATTTCTAAGTATGTTTCTAAGTGTTTAAACTATCAGTAAATTAAGTATGAGCATCGACGACCTGGTGGCGTGATGCAGAGACTCCCTATTCCGGATTAGAAGTGGGAGCGGGTGACTATGGACTTTATTTCTGGGTTACCGAGGACTAGCAGAGCTTTTGATATGGTTTGGGTCATTGTAGACAGGATGACCAAGTTAGTGCACTTTATTCCTACTCACTCATTGTATAATATTGAGCGTCTGGCTCAAATCTACATTCTTGAAGTGATTCAATTGCATGGTATTCCTGTATCTATCATTTCAGACAGAGGCATCCAGTTAACTTTATAGTTTTAGAGGTCTTCTCTATGATACTTGGGTATCGAGGTTCACTTGAGCAATATATTTCATTTGCAGACCGACGGCCAATTCGAGTGGACTATTCAAATGATAGAGGATATGTTGAGAGCATCTGTGATAGAATTTGGAGGTGCTTGGGATCAGTATCTACCATTGGCAGAGTTTGCTTATAATAATAGCTAACACTCTAGCATTAAGATGGCATCATTTGAGGCATTATATGGAAGGCGGTGTAGATCGCCTATTGGGTGGTTTGATGGTTTTGAGGCCAAATCTAATCTTGAAACTTTTTGCGCAATTTGTTTGATCATGTCCAGTTGATTCAGTATAGGTTGAGGGAAGCACATAGTAGAAAGAAGAGTTACGTTGATCGTAGGCTTCGTGCCTTAGAGTTTGGAGTTGGCAATAAAATATTTCTTCGAATATCTCCTATGCTCGGTGTGATGAGATTTGGTAGGTGGGGCAAGCTTAGTCCTAGGTATATCAAACTATATGGGATTTTGGAGAGAGTCAGTGATGTTGCCTACAGGTTGGCCTTACCTCCTGTGCTTTCAGCTGTTCATTCAGTATTTTATGTTTTTATGTTGCATTGGTATATTCCCGATGAGTCACATGTCATTCGAGATCATTCAGTGCAGCTGGATGAAAACTTATCCTTTGTTTAGGAGCCTGAGAAAATTTTGGCTAAGGATGTGAGAAAATTGAGTTCCAAGGAGATTCCTGGTTAGGGTGCAGTGGAGGCACCATCCGGTCGAGGAAGCTACTTGGGAGATCTAGAAGTACCCATATCCATTTGAGGCATCATGTACATTCTCTTCCTATTTATTTCTTGCTTTTACTTGACTTTTGGGGACGAAAGTCCCTTTAGTATTGGATATTGTAATGACCCTCATGGTCATTTATGATACGTGAAGTTTTTCATCCTAGATCATTTCAATAGTTTTCCCAAGTCATTTATTAGTTTCTGGGACCCGTAGTTCGGATCCCTGGCGACTCAGTTGAGAAATATCTCAAATTGCCTATTTTACAGCCTAAAACTAAGTACTCGTTGACCAAAGTCACTTTCCTTCAAGACTAGCTCGGAATAAAATTCCAATAGTTCTGTAGCTCCGAAATTCCAAACAAAGTCAAGATTGACCTTAAGTTTGTATTTTGGAGTTCTCATTTGTAATTTAGGCCAAGTTATATATTTGAGTTAAGTTTAAGGCCTAAAGTGGAGCTTGGGTGGTGTTCTTGTGTTCGGAGTGTTAAATCGGAATTTTGATGCTTTCATCAACTATAAAATGATGAATTTAGGCTAGTTTGACCCTTGGTACGCTTCCCAAGGTGTCCGTGCTCGAATTGAGTCGTTATGTAAAAAGTTAGAAATTTTCTAGTTTTGGCTAAGTCTTGGTTAAGGGTCATTTTTGCTGAAACAACCTCCGATGTCAACTTCATAGATTCCGTTGAGTTTGGAATAATTTTTTCACATAAATACATATTTGGTTTGACAAATTTGGACTCCATTTCATTTCTCAAATCCTGACTAAAATTCAAAAAAAATTATTGTTTCTCTATGCAGGGATCGTTCTTTGTGATTGCGATGACCAAATTTCAGTACTCTTCACGATTGTGAATCTTCTCATGCGATAGCAATGAACAATTCTCATTACTTTACGTGATAGCAACACTTTTGGACGCGATTGCGATGAGTAAAATGTTTGTTAGTTACATAAAGACCCCTGCACGACCCCAACTTATTATTTCATCAATAACATTACGTTCTAACTCATTTTTCAGCAATACAACTCTCCCAAACATCATTTCAAGGATAAGAAAAATTCCCTCATCGTTGTTCTTAGATTTCTACACGTTTTGGATAAATTCTTCTCCTTTTATTTCTTCAATTTCTTGATTTCCTCCATTAATGAACCCCAATTGATTAAACTGATAAAATCATGTGATAATCCATATCTTATTGCTTAATTATTTATTCCCTGGGTATATTTTACATCTAGTATCATTAATATATCGAAATTCCAACATTTAATTCATAAAAATAGCACCTTTGACCTCATTATAGTCAAATTTGTCCTGGCTATTTTGAAGCCATTTCCATACTCAAATTGTGCTCAATTTTGGAGCATGAGTTTCTGGTAACGTTGGGAACCCCATAGCAAATTTTATTTTCCATTCTGACGAGTAGGCCCTGCAAGCCTTCTTTAGGACCGATTTTTGGCCCGGTCCAAAACGTAGCATAAAGTATAACATTAGACTCATATTAAAAAATAGAATACTTTGAGGTAAGTTTCAGATCATTTGATGTCAGTCTAAATAAGATTCGTGACATTGGAATGCTTTATTGTCGGATGACAGGTAGGCTCTGTGGGGCTATCTCTAGGCTTGTAGCTTTAATAATTGTACTGAATAGCATTCGAGGGTTGGGTAGATAGGTGGATATAGTGATCTTGTGTAATTATTTCTCCCATTCCATGTTGATGTTTATATTTTGGCATCCAATTGATATAATGCATATGACTTAGAAATTGACTAGAGATACTTGTACAAGGCATAGGATGTTGATATTACATGATTATATGTTGATATACATACTTTTTGATATGTATTCATGACACTAAAGGCTGGTCCTTTGGCTATGATGAGAGTACATTGGGCCTGGGTCAGTATCACCACATGACTATTGAGTTGTAGTGGCTAAAGATTGATTTTGGTAACAATGAGGAATAATGGCTAAAATTGATAAATTGGAATATTTAGTAATAACATGAGTAAATGACCTCTTAACTGTTTTAGACTCAGCATTGTATCGAGCACCCGATAATACTACTTTCACCTATTTTAACCCAGGCGTTACACCCTGGCATTGAAAAATATCATTTGACTAATAAATGTTGGGGCTTGAGATCGAATCCGTTCGGCTGTGAGTATAGTCACTGGGACTTGATTCTGTCGTTGTACGACAGTGAATACAACTTTTTGACACTTATGGTACTACTGGTTATGGAAACTTGATCATACCTGATCTATTGAGGATATTGGAGATATTATCATATACAGGTGTTGTATGCCATGACTTGCCGAGGAAAACTTGATGAGACTATTGATACTTGGCACGAGTTGTCAGGCTACTGAGACCCTTGAGGTTCTGGGATTTGGGATGTGAGGTTATGATTATGTTTTGACATACCTCCATGGACCTTGCCTCCAATCTACGGCTGATATGGAGGGGGGTATAGGGTGGAGGATAGATATACTGGGAATATTTAGGTTAGCCTTCCATGGGTCCTGCCTGCGGGGCCTATGGGTACTGGATGAGGAGCGTACGCAAAACTAGTTACTTCATATGATTGTATTTACTTTTTTACACTTGTTTTCTTCAGTGTACCCCTGATAGTATGGTGAAGTCTACGGGTGAGTGTGTTTCGGTGTACTCTGCATTTTTGTCTGGGGGACTTATCAGGATTTATTTGCATTACTTTGTTATAATTATTACTGTTAAAATTGTTGTTATTGGTTAATTGATACTTCATGCTATGTGGGATTTTGGTGCCTTAGACTATTGTTCATTCCTTTATACTTTATTTGAGGTTACCGATATACCGTCCATGTTCTCCTCCTATCTTTTTTTACTCCTATTTATTGTATTTTCACTCATATATATTGTTGTGTTGATTCCAGGAAAATCTTCTTTCATTATCTGAGATCCTGTTATATGATTAGCTAGCAATACATGTCTACTTATACTTGATTCTTATTTGAGTAGCTACCTTCCCTTGTTGTTCTATTTTCTTCTGTGACCCTTTTATTGTATTCCATTATTTACTGTCTTTATTATTGCTATGTGCCTAGTGGGCCCTGGAAGCCTACTAGGTATGGGTTGCTTCGGCAGCTTGTACTCCTACTACACTTGCACATGTACAAATGCAGGTATAGGTTACCAACCGTGATTATAGCTAGCTATTCATGTAGAATTTATTCTACTTCAGAGATTCAGGGTGAGCTTGGCATCCGACTTTTACCTGCTTCTATTCGGCTTGACATATCTATTGGTCTCCATGTATTTTATAGACACATTTGTATTAGACATTTTAGATTTCTTGTTTCTGTACTTAGTGGTTCGTTTAACAATGATGTCGGGTTTTGGGCATATTCCTTTGACTCTATATACTTCCGTTTATTTCATTTATACATTGTTTATTGGACTTTTGATTTCCGCATTTGATATATTAGTCCTCCGCTTCAGCTTCAGACTATCGGGTTGGTTCTCCTACTGGTGGTATAGTAGGTGCCATCATGATCCATGAAATCGGGTTGTGTCACAATCTCAATCGATGCATGGAGTCCACAAAAACATATTAATACAATCTAAATTTCAATGAATGCATGGGAGTCCCTAAGTCCGTAATAATACTATCTCAATCTTAACGGATGCATGGGAGTCACCAAGTCCAGACTAATACAATCTCAGTCTCAACGAATGTTTAAGAGTCACCAAGTCCAGATTTATACAATGAGTCACGAATGACTGCATGAGTATAAATCATCAGTATAAATCAATGCATAATGCTCGGGCTTCATCGAGTCTAAATTATATCTCAAAAGCAGGGTTGTTCCTTACTTTACCTCATATATCATTGAAAACTGGTAAAATATCTCTAAACTACTCAATGTAGTCTCATAATGTCAAAAAATGGGCCGATAGGCCATGCTAGGTTTCAAAATCAGTGATATCAAGTTTTTCTCCATAAAAAAGTGAAAACCAATGCATCAAAACCAGTTTGCATGATGATATGCTCAATCACAATAATCTCACAGGAAAGCCCTATGGCCCACCACAAGTTCAATTAGGCATAACCAACCAAGCCAATGTCTGGGACTCATGATCATTCCCAGTTACCCACCATCTAAGTTCAGAGTCTATCAAGAAAACTCAGGGTCATAGGGTAACTAACATCGTGAGTACAATACCAATAAGTAGCCAACAAGCAGACTGAAAGAGCTGACAGGGTCACGGATGACACCTAGAAATACCAACCCAAGGATGTCTATCTATCACATTTATTCCTCATATAATCCTAATCTAATATAGTAAGCATAGCCTAACTATCCTCCGTTGACAAGCTCATAAACACAGAGTAGAAAAATGTCCAAACTTGTCCAAGAATCCAAAATATGCATAAACAAACTCCAAAATCGTGCAACTATCAAAAATATAATTTAGATACTAATATGAGTCCAACGATACCCATAAATCTATGAAAATGGTCGAGGGTAAAATATGGCTCAAAATGGGCCCATAGACTCGTGAACCGAATGCTTGAACAAAGGGTATCAAAATATTCCTTGTATCGTAGGGAACCTATACACAAGGTTTGGAGCTAAACCGATCAATAATGAAGTTTGAAATTAAGAAAAAAAGAGAAGAAATGAACATAGAAATTTTGGGTATTTTTGGGTGGAATTCAATGAAATTAAGTGGGAACTTACCAAAAAATGGATAATAATCGAAGAATTTAAGACTCCAAAGTCACCCACGAGCTTTCGAAAAGACTCACGTATTTAAATAGAGTTTTTAAGAGCTTGGAGAAGTGAAAAAATGAAGACAATGACTGAAGATTTGGGATTTTAGCTATTTATAACTCTACCAGCCTTTAGCGCCATCGACACTGCCTAGCACGACCGTGCTAAAGGCCCGAAAATTGCTTTAGTAACTAATGGATCCTGTGAGATGCGATCATGATAAAGAAATTAGAAAAAGGTAAATTCAATAAATTAGCGTTATCGTCCCCAGCGAGGCATTATCGCACAAAATAACGCCGGAGAGGATTAGTGCTGACGACAATTGTAATAGGGCGAAAGTGCTAATACAAAAAAAATGGTCAATTAATGCGATCGCATTCAACAATTGCGATCGTGGTAATTTGAAAAATCAGGAATTGGTGCGATGGTGTTGAACATTTTTAGTTGCACCAGATAATTGAAACTCTGCAATGTTTCCAAGGTAGATTTTGGGTTCTCCGGAACCCAATGGAGTCCGATATACACAAACTAAATATGTCAATTGCATGAAAACTATATTACGGACTTAATAATGAATAAAAAATTCCGATACGAGGTCGTTAAAATGAAATTTTTACCCAAGTCAACACTTATCTAAAATTACCAACTTTCCAACCAAGTACTCGAAATGAGCCTTATTGTTTAGGAACCCGAATGAACAACTCACATAACCCAAACTCAATATTTCGGAGCTGATGGAGTAGTTAAATTTTAAATATGAGGCTCCGATGAAAATATGACTATCTAAGTTCCACTTAGGCAACATAAAGCATATAAAACATATAAAATCGCACAAACTCAAAACTAAAGCTTCCAGATTCAAACCAATAGCACTTCTAGGATAAAATGCATATTTCAAAGCTAATGGAACTGTCAAATTCTATTCTAATATCGTTTACATAGAATGTTGACTAAAGTCAATAATTTCAATAGTAAAAGCTCTTAAATAGGGAAACAGCCATATCAACCAAACGAGTCTCCAGGGCACTAAGTTGCTGGTCTTAAAAAGTCATAAATGACTAGACGGGTCATTACAAAATTTTGGGAGAAAACTTGTAAAATTTATTAAGAAAATAAAGAAAGAACCTTATATAGGCCTGTTGGGCA
>JBDJHY010185548.1:0-11978 GCA_039654485.1 Withania somnifera
GAGGCTATGGTGGCATTTAGGAAATAACTTCTCCTCCTGGATTCCAATTCGTTTCGTTCTTCCTTTGATGTTTCCCCGAAAACTTATTCATTCACATTCATTCTTTCGCAGATGGTGCATTTGAAGTCTTCAGCAAATAAGAGCGAGCATTCCATACCAGTAGTAAGGACTCCTGTGAGGGGCCGAGACCTGAATGAATTAGGTGGAAGACGTACTAGGGTCATCCCAGCAGCTAGAGCCCAGGATATGAGCAGAGGGTCAGTAACGACCACAGACCAGCGACCGTAGGATATTTCATTACAACACCTAGTGGATTTGGGATCATCTTCGGCTCCAATTGGATTTCGGCCACGCTAGTCTGTAGAGTTGTTTTTTTGAGATTTTGAGCGTAGTCAGGGGAGGAGAACCTTTGGAAGTACCTCCTAGTAAGGGTAATGGTCCGCCAGGGCAGAAGGAATTTAGGTACCTACAGAAGGGTCAGATGTCGGTTGTTGAGTATAAGGTTTATTTTTATGAGATGGTTAGGCATATTGCTATTGTTTTCCCTAATGAGATGGATAGAGCATTGAGATTTTCGGATGGTTTGATTTTGCCTCTTCGTCTAGCGGTAGAGCCCTTAATAATGGTAGGCCATTCTTTTACTCAGGTGTTGGCCCATGCTAAGTTTATGGAAGGATTGTGCCGGGAGACCTATGGAGTGAGTGGTCGAGGTGTTGGATCTTCTAGCCATGGTGGCCAATCAGGTACTGGTCATAGTTCTCGCAAGAGTAAGCTACTAGAGCCGTGTTTTGAGTATGGCATTATGGGTCATTATGCCAAATCTTGCCCCCAACAGGGTAGTCTCCAGCCAGCTTCACATCTTGTTCTGTCAGATGGTGCTAGTGATACTTTGTTAAGGGATTCAGCTCGGCCAGTGTTGTCTTTGACTCAGACTTTATCACCACCAATTTATGTGGCATCACCAGTAACTCAAACTGTACCACGAATTTCAGTTGAGGTTCAGCTGGGTGTTAGAGTTCATAGTTCCGAGCAGACTGCAGGCGATATTCCTACTTTGGCTTTAAGTTGGGGTGGCTAAAATTTTGTACCAAAGGATTTTGGCAGCTTAGGTGATTGGGGTTATGCTTGGAGTGTAGTAGCTATAGTTATTCTTCTAGAGTCTGCCCTCAAGGCCCTGTGTGCTTTGATTATGGAGTAGTAGGTCACCGTGGTAGAGAGTGCCTTCAGCGAAGGGCGATTCGGTCTTCTATTCATGGTGCCCCTGATTCAGTGTTTCCTTTAGTTA
This sequence comes from Withania somnifera, assembly GCA_039654485.1. Taxonomy (NCBI): domain Eukaryota; kingdom Viridiplantae; phylum Streptophyta; class Magnoliopsida; order Solanales; family Solanaceae; genus Withania; species Withania somnifera. The sequence continues at coordinate 1,286 of JBDJHY010185548.1, forward strand.
GAGGTATTCACTGTGGAGGGGTGGATGCCCAGGTAATGCTCAGCATGGTGAGACAGGAGATTTGTGTTGGTATATGGTTAATCATGGACAGGCTACGCCTGTTGTTATCTTGGCTATAACAGAGGCAGAGGCGATGATCTCAGGTTTGATTTTACATTGTTTTTACCCAGTTATGCTGTTATTCGATTGATTTTGGTAACCCTTTAGTCTTAGTAATTCCTTAACCTTGGTGATTTTTGTTTCCTATCTTCTTATTTTATTTGCCCCTATGTGCTGATATTGGCTAATACATTATGGATTGATAACTATTTCTTGTCGCTTTATAGCTGAGTTATTTTAGTAGTAGATGTCGATGCTAGACATGATTGGGTAGCTGACTGAGAGGCTTGATATTTGTTATAGCATGTTAATGCTAGGCCTGTTTTGTTTCATTGGGGAGGTTCATTGATAATTAAGTTATTTCGAGGGTAGTAGTATCATATCTCTTGGTATGGGTAGGTTACTCATGTTCTCTATATAGTTCTTGGCAATCGTGCCAAGATTGACTTTCCTGACCAACCACCTAAGCATGAGTTGTTCCTATTTGTCGATCTTGAGCCATGTCTTAATTATCTTCCTATCCTTTTCGATAGGTGTCTCAGTTTCAACTGAGTTTTCTTGGTTTGGAGAGTTTGGTACTCGTGGTGTCGATGCTTCCTTAGTAGTGGATGGAGAGTGTGGTTCCTGAGTTAGACTGTTCAGTGATATAAAGGTTTTGTTGCAGATTTTATATTAAACTCGATTAGTGCAAGTTTGCAGAGTGTTTTCAACATGGTGGGTTTATAGATGAGAGTCCGAGGTAAGTACCGAATTAGGGTGTTTTGATATGATCATTCTAGTTTAGTTGTGTAGTTCCATAGTAATATGATATTTATAGATGATTCTAGTATTTGCAAGCAACTGGAATTGCCTTGTGATTTTTGGGATTATTCAATTATGGTGCTGGTGCATCATCTCTAGAAACTTTTGGATAAGGGATTCTTCTTCTTAACATGTTAGCGTTTGCTTATCCTTGGTAAGCTTTCCATGCAGGAGGTTGTTTTTCCCTATATGCTTGGTGTCAGTGCGTTGATCTGTAAGGGTTCGTGCTAGATTTGGTTTTATTATTATATGTTAGTGGTAGCTAGTTGTGTTGGATTCTCTATGGTAATTTGAATCAGGTGCGCATAGAGGTGCACCAGGGATTGGTTATATTTTGATGTAGTATGTTGGATACCTTCTATTAGTATAAAATGACCGTGAGCGATTTACAGGTTATCCTAGTGTGGATAAGAAGGAAGGTTTCGGTATGTTGTGCTTTTGGGTGACAGTGTGAAATATGTAGTTGGGTGTTCGTGGAGGTTGGTTTCATTGATTGGTGATGATTGCATTTTATTTGAGTCGGGATGTCATCGTGGTTGCTTGACATTCAGGATCGATGTGATGATTCTTCGAGTTGGGTAAGGTTGAGTTGCAAAAGGTGCATATGGCATCTCAACGGTAGGTTAGCGAGTTGTGTTAGAACCCGGGTGAGTTTGAGATAGAGTGGCAGAGGCTTAAGGTTGATTGTTAGCCTTGGCTATAGGTGTGTCCCCGCGTAAACTAGAAACGTATCTGGTGTTTACGCGAAAGGTATCTGGTGTTTGAGTTTTGTTGGGTTATAATGGGAATTATTTCTGGATAATAGAGTATAGAGTGGCTATCCAGCTATTTGGTATGCCAAAGTCGCGATGGGTTGGTAGGTTCATAGATTTGATTTCTGAGATTTGATGTGACAGGAATTTAATGTCGAGTATCACACGTGATCGCTTATTGTGAGCTCTACCCCTATCGAGTTGTAAGTTAGTTATAGTCGTGGTTTAGTGGACTGTTATTGCGCGTTGAGACTTGGTAGAGTAGTTGTTGTGCTGGGAGTTGTTGCTTATTTATAGAGAGTGCTAGTAGTCAGAGTTTCGTTGCTTCAAAGGTGATCGGGTTGGTTTGGTGTAATGTTTTCATTCCATCAGGGTATTTTCCCCATAGTTCGAGTATGGCATTGTTGTTTCTGGTGAAAATTGGTTTGGTAGTACTTGGTTTCTGTTATTATGATATCGTGGAGAGGGGGAGTCTCACAGGCAATGGCTGCATAGTATATATTGCTTAGGTGTTCAGTATATGTAGCTTGAGTTGGTTTGTGGAGCATAGATCTTCGATAGTATCACTTAGAGGTGTTGTGACTAGGATAATTATTGGGGTTGGTGAGAAGATGAGAGGATAGTTTATACTCAGTAACTTATAGAGTGGGTCCTTTCTTCAGTCTTTGTGTGGATGTTCTCTCAGCTTCATCTCCCCACATCGTGATGGTGTATTGTGGGTCAATGTTGGGGGTGTTCGGCAGAATAATGATTGATTCGGCTTTGGTTTTAGTCTTGAGTTAGCTTGTGATCCTTTCAGAGAGTTTTGGTTGAAAGTATTGGTATTTGTTCTTCAGTGGGATTGTGGTTAACTTATATGCATGGTTTACAGTTGGTGGAGATGTCGTGGATGCTTATGTTGAGTTTTTGTCTCCTTGGTTGGAGTCTTTATTCACTTATTTCCTCTCTGTTTTGACTTTCGGCGACGAAAGTCCTTTTAATAGTGGATTTTGTAATGACTCTTACAGTTATTTATGATAAATACATGACGTTTTGCATTCTAGAGCATTTCAGTAGCTACCCCAAGTCAATTATGACTTGCTGGGACCGGTAGTTTGAATCTCTGGCAGCTCGGTTGAGAAATATCTCAAATTTGCCTATTTTAAAGCTAAAAACTAAGTACTCATTAAGTCTACCTTCCTTCAAGACGAGCTCGAAATTAAATTCTGATAGTTCTGTCATGTTTGACATTAAGTTTGTGTTTCAGAGTTTTCGTTTACAATTTATTCTCATTTGTGGATTTCAATTAAGTTTAAGGCCTAGTTGGAGCATTGGTGGTATTTTGATGTTCGGAGTGTCGGATCGGAATTTTTATGCTTCCATCAGCCCTAGAATGGTGATTTTAGGCTAGTGGAGGTCTTGGTCCATTTTTTGGCCTTGTCTTTGTATTTTTAAGGTGTTGGTGGAAAATTTATGATTTTAAGCCTAAGGATTAACTTGGTCAATATTTTCCTGAAACGACATCGGATTCCATTTTTGGCTGCACTATTGAGTCTAAAATGTCATTTCAGTTATGCATGCGTAGTTTGTTTTTGTAAATTAGATATCGAACGCATTTCGAATGGTGATTTGGAGCATTTATTTTCTTTGGTTTCTGCTGTCAAAACCTGTAACTGGTGCAGGTGATTTCCTTTTCGCGATCGTGAAGCTTATTCACGCGATCATGATTCAGCTCCCAGTTATACTTTGCGATCGCGAAGTACTTTCAGGCGATCACGATTCATTTTTCTCCTAGCTACTCTACGCGATTGCGACTCTTTATGACGTGATCATGATGAAGAAAATGCCTAGAAGTTATATAAAATCCCTGCACAACCTTCAATCCTTATTCTAGCAAAAACCTTTTATGTTTTTACCAGTTCCTTTGCGAAAAACCCATTCCAAACATCAATTCGAGGCTGAGAAAAATCCCCAAGTTTTGCACTTTGATTTCCTATGTGAATTGGGTAAGTTTTTTCTTCATTTTAATTCTTGAAATTCTTAGTTTCCTCCATTAATGGCCCCAAGGAGGTGAAGTTGATGAACCCTTGTCATATTTCGAATATTGTTTCATAAGTCTTCGTTCTCTGAGTATATTTTGCTGCATAGTATTTTTAATTCACCAAATTCCGATATTTAATCCCATAAAGGTTGCATCTTTGACCCCGTTATAGTTAAATCTGTCCAGGCTGTTATGGGGCCCTTCCCGCACTCAAATTGTGCTCAATTTTGGAGCATAGGTTTCTAGTAACGTTGGGAACCTCGTAGTGAAGTTTATTTTCAGTTTCAACAAGCGGCTCCGGCAGGCCCAATTTAGGCCCGATTTAAGGTCCGTTGCAGACTTTAGTATAATTTATATTGTTAGACTTGTATTGATATGTGAAATACTTTTACGCAAGTTTCAGAGCAATTCAAGATCGTTTGATATCAGTTGGAGTAATATTCGTGAGCTTGTAGCACTTTATCATCGGACGACAAGTAGGCTTGATAGGGCTATCTCTAGGTCTATAACTTTAAAATTGTACTAAATAACATCCATGGGTTGGGTATCTAGGTGGTTATAGTGACTATGTACCGTTCTTTCATCCATTTCCTCGTTGATATATATTTCGGCATCCGGATTTATATGGTGACTATGACTTAGAATTTCCAAGTGATACCTGTTCTGGCATAGATAGTTGTTATTTCATGTATAAATACTTGCTAATGTGCTATGCATATATTACACGAGAGGTTGGGCCTTTCGCTCCATGAGAGTGCATTGTGTTTAGACCAGTATCACCACCTGGTTGTTAAGACGTGAAGGCTAGAAATTGGTTTTAGTAATAATAACAGATAAGGATATAAACCAATAAATTGTAATATTCTAATAATAATATAAGTAAATGACTTTTAACTGTTTTAGACTCGACGTTGTATCGAGCACTCGTTAATACTATTTTTACTTTTTTAGTCCAGGCTTTACACCTTGGCACTGGGAAATATCATTTGACTAATAAAGATTGGGACTTGAGACTGACTCCATTCGGCAGTGAGTACATCTGCTTGTACTTGATTCTGTAGTCGTAAGGCAGTGAATACAACTTTTTAAAACTATCGTATACACTGGTTCAGAGGATTTTTGATACAGTTTCCTTGAAGACTTTTGGTGATACTATGATATATATGCGTAGAATGCCATGATTTGCCGAGTACGGATTAATGATGTTATCGATATGAGACTTTTGTTGCTAGACTATGAGACCTTTGAGACTCTGTAATTTGGGATGAGATTATGATAATGCTAGAGATTATACATGGTGACATACCTCTATGGACCTTGCCTCCGGTCTTCGACGACACGGAGGCAAGGGGGGTATAGGACGGAGGAGAGATATATTGGGAATGTTTAGGGTAGCCTTCCATGGGTTCTGCCTATTGGGCCTATGGGTACCAAAGGAGATACGTACAAAGGACTGGTTACTTCATGTGAGTGTATTTACTTTTCTGCACTTGTATTCTATAATGTATCCTGGATGAGATATAAGGCCTATGGTAAGCGTATTTTCTGTGTACGCTGCACTTCTTTCTGGGGGACTTGACAGTGTTTATATGCATTACTTTAGTATTATTATTACCGCGTAGCTGTTCTCATTGGTTGATATTTTATGTGGGTTATTGTGCGTTATATTATTATTCACTCATTTATCCCTTACTTGGTTACGGGTATACTGTCCATGTTCTCCTCCTATATTCTTTTGACTCCTAATTATCGTTGTTATTATTCACATATACTATTACATGAATTCCAGGTACGATTTCCTTTATTGCCTGAAATCATGTTATGTGATTAACTAGCAATTTATGTTCTATTTGTTCTTGATCCCTATTTAAGTAGCTAGCTCCCATGATGTACTATTTGCTTTTGTGACCATATTTATTATGTTTTTTTTATTTACTGCTTTTATTATTGTTATGTGCCTATAGGCCCTCGAAGCCTACTGGATACGGGTTGCTTCGGGAGCTTGTACTCATATTACACTTCCCCATGTACAGATCCGAATACAAGTGTCCGACCTTGATTTATTGATCGCTGTTCGTGCAGATTCTATTGATTTTCAGAGACTCAGGGTGAACTTGGCATCCACCGATTCCTGCTTCTCTTCAACATTGATATTTTATCTCTATGTATTTTTAGAGATACATTTATATTAGATATTTGATTCCTTATTCTGTACTTAGAGGTTTTGTATTACGTTGATACTGGGTTTTGGGCATTGTTGATTATTTATTATACTTGTGCTTTCTGCTTTTGATTTTGTAGTCCTCCGCTTCGGCTTTGGACTATAGGGTTGGTTCTCCTATTGGTGATATTGTAGGTACCATCATAATCTCGAAAATGGGGTCGTTACAAATCTGCTACAGTCAAGGTTGAAGAAAGTGGGAAGATATTCTTGAAAATGACTTCTAGCAAGGTGCTGACTCTTAACAACGTTCTCCATGTTCATACTATTTGGAAGATCTTAGTTTCTACTACACCTATTATTAGAAAGGGTTTACGTGTATTTAGTTTTTGAGAAAATTGTAATAAGTAGGAACTAAAATTTATGTAGGAAAGGGTTACCTCCATGAAGGACTTTGCAGATCTAGTATAATGGCTGTTGACAGTATAAATTTAAATCCAACATCAACATTCTTATTAGAGTCAAATAATTTATGATAAATCATAATGTCAGAGTTAAATCTTAGTTTTTATATATTCTTATAAATCCGTCAAAAGAAATTTCAATACTTTAGACTTTATTCAGATAGATATGTTTCATATGAAGTAAATACCATCTCATGGCGGAAAAAAGTATTTCATATCATTTATTGATGATTACACTCGATATTACTATGTTATTTGCTTAACAGTAAGGATTAATCATTTAAAACATTTATGCAGTATATAATTGAAGTTATAAATAAGTTGAATAGGAAGATAAAAGTGACAAGAAATGATAGAAGTAAAGAGTATGAATCTCCCTTTGAAAATGTTTGGTTAGAAAATGCAATTATTTATCAAACTACTGACCCTTACACATCACAATCTAATGAAATTGCAAAAAAAAAAGAATCAAATATTAAAAAAAATAATGAATGCCTTATTAGTAAGTTCAACATTTCTCAAGATATAATGAGAAAACACAATATATTCCATATGAGAAGTGGAAAGGAAGATAATCCAAGTTTAAATATTTCAAAGAGTGAGGGCATTTAACTAAAGTCCAAGTTCCTAAACCCAAAAGGATCAAAATCGGATAAAAAATATGAATTATCTTTTTATTGGATATGGTATGGACAACAAAACATGTCGATTCTTAGTTCACAGATTCAAACATCCGGACATTCATGTTAATATGATAATTAAACAAGACAATGATGAATATTGGAACACATTTATTTGTATAAAACTACATGTGAATCATTTAGCGAAGAATATACAAATCTCGGAGTGAACCAAAGGAAAATACACTAACTGAAGAGCATCCAAGATGTGGTAAACGTCAAAGAACATCTACTTGTTTTGGATTGAATTTTGAGATATTTCTGATTGAAATGTTCCTCAAACATTTAAAGAATCCATGTCTTCTGCAGATTGGTCATTTTAAAAAGTGTTAGTCAATAGTGAGGTTGAATCAAACTTAAACAACGACACTTGAAAATTGATTAACCTTTCTCCTGAAATACACCTTTAGGTTTGAAATAACTCTTTAAAACAAAAAAGAAAGCTGATGGAACTATTGACAAATATAAGGCAAGACTTGTTGTTCAAGGTTATTCTCAAAAGGAAGACCTTGATTATTTTGACACATACTCATCGATAATAAGAACAACATTTATTCTGGTGTTTGTAGCACTGAAGGTGGAGTATGGTCTTAAACTTCACCAAATGGATGTCAAAACATCTCTCCTGACTTTTTCTAAGTGGAGAATTGAAGGAAGAAATTTACATGGACCAAACTAAGGATTTTCTAGTTCCTTGTACAGAGAGGAAAATGTAAAAACTTGTTAAGTCACTTTATGTACTAAAACAAGTACCCAAATAATAACATGCAATTGACCAAATAGTATTGGAAAATGAATTTAAGATCAATAAGTGTGATAAATGTATTTTACATTAGAATTAGTTGAAAATTAAGTCATTGTTTGTTAATATGTTGATGACATATTGATCATAAGTGGGACATTCCCTATATAAATGCAACTAAGCATGTGCTGACAATCAAATTTGATATGAAAGACGTAGGAGTTGTTGGCATAATCTTAGCATTGTCATAGTCTCATTACATTAAAAAAAACTTGAGAAATTCAACTATCTAAATTTTAATATTACAAAGACACCAATTGATGTAAGTTTTACACTTTAAAAGAATAAAGGTAAAAGTGATTCACAATTAGCTATGTATGAGTATTGAAAAGTTTGATGTATATCATGAATTTTATGCGATCAAATATAGCATATGCTATTAGTAAGGTGAGTAATTCATAAGTAACTTAATAAAACTCATTGAATGGAAGTGAAATGATCATTTAAAGTTAAATACACAAGTAGATATGTATTTACCCTTGATGGAGAAGCAATGTCTTGGAAATCATCTAACTACACATGTATCGCTCGCTCTAAAATAGAATCGGAATGTATATCTTTATAAAAGTCATTGAAGAAGCTGAATAGCTTCAGAATTTCTTGGAAAATATTCTATTCTAGCCCAAACCCTTGGAACCTATGTAACGCCCCAAACACAAGGATGCAGTTGGCACCTGATGCCAAAACGAAGGCACGAGCTAATTCTGCTAAACCATTTACTAATAGCACATAGATGCTACACAATCAAGAAAATAAATATGTATATCTCGATTTAAATGTAAGTCTTCGACCAACAAGGCCCTTGTTAACAACTCTACAAAGAGATCAACAACACACATTAGTTCATATATAATAATAAACAAGTCTAAAAGCCTCTATAAATATAACAATTTGCGACAAGGACCCAACCTACCCAAAATCTATAAACAACAAAACGAGTGAAGCTCTAAGATTCTGGTGGCTCTTAAAATGAAAGAAGTCAACAAATTTGCTGAAAACTCAGCTATACTATCCGGTAGGTCTGTTAGATCGCTGCTCAAGACTTGTAGGTATGCATGTAGTTCCACCAGGCAATAGGACGTCAATATGTAATAATGTACCGAGATATAAGGTAGACTGAAAGCTGAAACTGAAATGAAAGTACGAGGACTGAATGAAAAAAGGCAAGAGAAAAATAGAAATATAACACCCTTCCTTCCTACAATAAGACAATAAATAAACACGTAACAAATAATTATCTGAATTAAACCTCATAAACCTGGTAGTTACGAACAACATATAATCACTATAAGTGATTAAATACCCCTACTAGTGTCATGATCCAAAAATCCAGTTGTGATGATATCTACATCCTACTTATAGAAAGCCTTAAACTCCTGCCCAGAGCGAACAACGATTAGCCAATTTCCAGCACTAACAGAAGAAAATAAAAAGATGAAGAGAAGATCTGGTAGAAGACTGTTGCATCCAAATACACACGCAAGTGTACACATTCGTACAAGTAATATAGTGGCTCTTGCAAGACGAATGTCGAACCTACAAGGACTTGTATTAACTGTTTAACTGAATTAAACTAATTCTTAGCTATTATTTAAGCAGAGAGTTTGTAGAGATATATTTGGAAATGTAATTAAAATAAGAATGATAAAATTAACTAATGGATAATTAATCTAGAGAAGGCTATATTTTACTCATTCAATGAATGACTCAAACTAGGGTTATGGATTTGCTAGCACTCATATTTAATTAAGTTAATTAATTAACTTGAATTATCTAATTGTTGGTTCTTGGGTTTAATCTATGAATAGGGAATGATCATCCTCTAATCACTATTTATACAAATCCCACAACTACTTTGATCGACATATGTTGTGATAATTTAGTTAGATGCATTATAGGTATCTTCTTGTAACGAACCAAGAGAGGAAAAAATAAGTACAAGATCTAATTTTAGTTATGAATCATAGTCAATTATCCAACCCTGGCATAATCTATATATGAACTCACTCCTTACGCTTCTCTGTCTACCCTTCAGATTCCTAATTATTTCACTTTCAGGTTTATAAGTTTATCTTAATGGTCGTGAATCACTAAGATACAACATATAGAAACATAAGACCAATTATGTGATAATTGTAACAAATAAAATAATATATAATGAAATAATCATCTTGCTAGTTTATACCAAAACCCCAAAATAAGAAGAATTAGTTCCACATAGACATGAAATACTTTACAACAACTCATTCAAATCAAAACGTAAAAATATATAAATAAAGGAGAAGCAAAGGATACATTATTGTTCTCCGGCCTCCACGGCGGCTCCAAGATCTTTCCCTTGATTAAAAGTCCTGCTTCTAAAGAGTATTTCCAAAAATGAAAAAATTATTTCCAATGGTGAAAAACTACTTTCAAAATCGCCTCAACTAGGGTTATATAGTTTCCACATGGAATTACCCTTTTCCCCTTAACTTAACCTAAAAAGAGATAGATTTCCAGCAAAGTTATAGGGGATCACGTCATGATCCCAATTGTGATGGGACCTCCATCACTTCATGATCCCAATCGTGATGGAGTTCTAGGATAAACAGTAGCTCATCACGATATACATCACGACGTGATGACAATCGTGATGGGTTATTCTTCCCCATATACCGGTTTGTTTCTCATCATTTCTTTCTCACACGATCGCTATTCATTTCGTCTTCCATTTCCTCTTGGTTTTCATCCATGAAGGCTCCAAATAATCCCTGAAACAGACTAATTATGTAGTTTAGTGAAAGTAACAATTATCAAACAATAAGACACTACAAAACACGTAATTGCTCTAAAAACTAAGCTAAAATACGGGACTTTAATGACAATAAAGCATGTAAATACGCCTAATATCACCACCCCACACTTAAACTTTTGT
>JBDJHY010185559.1:1214-11978 GCA_039654485.1 Withania somnifera
TTGATACGATAGGAATAAGATGCTATGTTGGAATTCCCATGACTCAACGAAATCTCCTTCCTAATTTGGAAAATCTTAATCCCACTAGCCTGACCAAACCTACGCTCGATATCATTCCAAAATTTCTAAGCAAATTCTGTGTACATAACCGTTTTCCTGTCTCTTTGCCTAAGCTGTTAAGGATCCACACAATGACCATATCATTGCATCGAATACAGGGTTCAAGTTTAGGGGAACTAGGAGCAGGTTTGGGGATAGTTCCATTTATTAACCCTAATTTGTTTTTACACGACAACCTTAGTAACATACCTCTCCTCCAACTTCCATAACCCCAACCATTGAAGGTTGAAGTAACTAAAATCATACCCGTTGAATCAAAATTAAGCAAGTATAACGGAGAAGAAGCGGATACACCAGAGTTTGTTTAAGCGGAAGGAGAAGCCATACACACGAAACAATAAGCAACAAAAAATCATAGAGAAAAGTGAGATTTTGTTATTGGACTGCTTCAAAAAACTCCAAAAAAGAACCAGAAGTTGAAGCTAAAGAAATATGACGGAAATAGATCTGCAAACAATGAATGAAATCAGGCAGCTGGAAAAAACAAACGTCCACTAAATTACACGATTGAACACACAAGAAAACTCCACAAACTGAAGAAAACCGATCCCCAGATGAACAAATTTCACCGCTCTGATACCATATTAAGATGAGGAAACTTTGATTTATCACAAATCACAAACCGTAAATCGGAACCTTCTAGCGAAAATTTGGGAAAGCTAAGAGAGAAAAAGATATTATTTTCCATAAAAATTATTCCACAATGTACATACAGTAAATATATACACACAACTAAAATGGATCGGGTATAATAAATAAAGAAGGCCCAAAATATAAAATCCCAACAGATATTGATTACAAATCCCAGGCAGAATAACTTAAACAAGAAACATCCCTTAATTCTATGTGATTCATGGTTGTATACTAGAGTAACCAATCAGCAAGACTGTCAAGCATATAACCAGATGCAACCAGAATTTGAACAGAGTCAAGATTTTCATATTCCATTACTAACTTCGTAACACATTTCCCACACGATTCCCTTCAATTTATATCATAACCAAGAAATTTTGCGGCAGAATAGTTAATAGTAAAATAAGCAAAAAACATCAAACGCACTGCGAACAGTTTAATAGAAAAAGGAGTAACTGGTATACCATCACTTGATTCTACTAGCTCTGGTTGGGTGATATTGGGAACAATAACTTTGTTCATTGTGTGTTCCTCTAATTTAATTGGCTCGTCGAGAACGAGATTTGTATTCCTACAAACTTCACTCCCTGACTCCATATCTTTGTGGGCAACAAGTCTAATAATCTCTATACCATCAGTAGTAATTGAGCAAGCGTGAAAAGGTTGCCCTGCTATTTGAGAAATATTGGCGAAGACCTGATTGTCGGATGTTGTAGACGATCTCTTAACTGGTTTGCCAATATCCAATTTTAGATTGTCCGAGACAGGAGCAGCGTTGACTAGATCGTAACTTTCCGAAACTAAACTTCAGAAGCAGAAACAATTGTAATTGTCACAGGCAATTTAGGATCTTCCAAAGACGAGTCAACATCTAAAAGATCTAGATCAACAACAACAGATTGGAAACAGGGGGACAGTGCACATTGGACATTGTTCAGTTTGCAGAGTATCCAAGAGTAGTTTTCTTCCAACTTCCGCATCATATCAAGGGTGTCATTGTCATTGATCATGTTAGAGTTGTTGCGAAAATACAATGCCAATTTCTCTGTGAAATGTTTCCAATCAAAAAATTGTTTGTTGTGGTACAACAATTGGAACCAATTATAAGCAGCACATCGAGATAAAAGGAAGCAAGGGGTAGCCAATCGTTTTCTCATAAACCAAGATATGTGAAATACTGTTCCTTCCCTAAATATCCATCCTGTTGGGTTGTCGCAGCTAAATCTCGAGTACCATGAATTTTGTTAGGAGTACGATTTCGATGAAAGCACCAATGGAACAAACCAAAATTCTAAATACAAACACTGGAAGTATAATATAATCACTAATAGCCAAATTACAAAGGAAACACTTACAACCATTGAATCAATTTGAATATACTGAAGAAACATCAGGATAGAGATAAGAATGGAGATGGAAAGTTTAGACCCAGTAAAGAAGATGAGATATACAGACCCTAATAAACAGATTTTTATTCTCCCAATCATGATAAAATATTTTTGATAGTGTGATCATTTAGTTCCAATTCCAGAAGGAACTAAAGAAATAGTGTGATCATTTGATATATGAAATCAATTACCACACAGAGAACGACAGCCCCACTAATTTAGTCAGAAAAAACCTTTCATTCGAGATGTAACGTAAAGAAAAAAACATGACAAAAATAATTTGAGATGAAAGAATAATACTAAATAGATGGTAGGGTATTATAATTTATAATACAACAAAAAATTCTCTGTTTTCTGATTATCACGTACGTACTTATTCTTGATGGTGGGGGGAGGAGGGATTCGAGATTTTTGAAATTGGCCATATTAGATTCCCCATCTTTGTTTTCTCTTACCAAAAATGGCAAACTTCCTTCATTTTTATCTATACACGGTATCACAATAAATTTTAATTATGCTTTGTTCTCGATATATTTATTTATTTCTCAAAATCTAAAAATAAAATATTTATATTAATTATTATTATTATTATTTTAAGAAACATACAAAATTTGACCAATAGAAATGTTTTTATTTGAAAAGTGGACCCATATTAATTTTAGTCCACTTAATTCACCTAATAAATATGTGTCCAAAGGTAGCCTACATACCAAGCAAACCATATTCCGACATCCAGTTTAGTTCCTTATATTTGAACGCCAAAAAGTAAAAGTGTAGATCTAAATTTTGAACAACTTTGACATGGTTAGAGAAATAGTTTAAATTTACTAATGTATATACTACTCTGCTCCCAAAGAATAAAATCGATGGAATTTAAAAATTGAAGGGTGGTGGTGGTTGACTAAACGACGAAAAATATTAAAAAATTAAATAGGAAACCGCACCCGCACCTGAAAAAATAAGAAAATCTACCAAAATGGGCTTGTTTAGAATTTTTGCCTCTACCATACCTTTACTATTGTTTTAGTTTCCGCTCAACAGGTTAGTAATCTTGATTACTTACTTGGGTTTTACTATTTGCTTAGGTTGGTTTCTTTTAATGTGGGTTTGTTTTTTGAAAGCCAGAAAGTCTTTCTGTTGGCTATGTTCTGAGAGATTAGCATGTTCATCTATGATTTTAGAATCAAAATTTTCATTCTGTGCTAATGATTGTAACTCCTTGTTATGGTTGGACATATATATCAACTATGATTAAATAAGGGAGTCTGTGAACGGAAAATTTCAGTGTTCTGTTCCTAGTCAATCAAAATCCTATTAAGCAACAGATGAACTGAAATTTATCCGATAGTGTTCTGTTCCTAGTCAAGCAAAATCCTATATATCATGACATCATTAAAATCCATGGTTAAGTTTTATGATTAAATGATGTCATGATATATAAAATCTGACGCTTCAATGCATCTTTGCATTCTCCAAAATATAAAGTTGGAAATCATTATAGTTGACTCCCCTGATCCTTTACTTTGATCGTTTGTCTGTTGAATATTGATAAGTCTCAAAAGCCTTACCAAGATACTAACGTGGGGCTCCTCCGTCTAGTGTATGTAAATTACGGTCGTTCCCTGCAAAACAAAGCCCAGGGTGGTCCCTGGGGTCGTTCACCGATGCTTAAGTCAGTCAATAAGCAATGAGAGAATTCCAAGATTGTATGGTAAGTAATATTTAGAGCATACCTGTTCTCCTGGCCTTACTTCAGCTTTTAAGGAGAGGAGTTAGCCTTTCGTGATTTCCGGGATTGATAATTATGGCAATCCTAATACTATCATAACTCTCCCCTGTATTCAAGGTAGTACCTTCCAAATATAACTCTTCCTAATTTAGAAGTCTTTAATTGCAGTGAATGCCAATTATTAACATTACCTTTACTTACGTGGGCCCACTCTCATCAGACCAACATTATTTAGGTAGGCCAATGTGTCCTTTTAGCCACACGCCTACACTAAGCAAGTAAAAAATCAACTTCCCACTAAAAGAGGAAAATCAAATAATCAAAATTTTTTATATATATAAATTTGCCATTTATAGTTGATAGCAGAATCAATCAAGATTATCACAAGTTAACAAGCGAAAATATGTCCAAGCTAGATAAAAGGAGCAAATCAATGAAGGAAAAAACAAGGTAAATCTACCATAAATAAACATGTGAAAATCTGTCTCATTATTAACGTAATAAATTTCATAGAGAATGGTTATCTAGATACTATAATTATCATATCCTTTGTCAAAATAATCAAGTAACCAAGTTGTCATTCAAATAATGGGAAGAAGGTAAAATCATGAGGGATTTTTCTAATAGAAAAATCACAATTCAAATTCAAGAGGAGAAGGGGGATTGATCAAGATTACCAAAAATATCAAGAATAGGCAAACTTTGTCAACTAGATAAACAATTGTAAATACATCTAGGTTGACATGCTTTAAAAATGATATCAAAGATAGCCTTTTCATGGAATAAAATATACCAAGTTAATCATAGAAAAAAATTAAATATAAAAATTTAATCCCAACTCATAAGATCAATAAGCAACTCAACATGAATTAAAAGTTTGACATATGATAGTCTAAATAGATCTACAACCAAGAATAATGAAGAATTAATCAAATCTATAAACAAGCTTTATGAATTTCAAATTTAAGGATCAAATAAAAGTTAATAAGATTGAGGCCTTTGACATATGACAATATAAACATATTAGCAACCAAGAATCATAAAAAATAAAATAAGATCCATAAAAAAATTTCATGACCTAAAAATTAAGTCTAGGTTAATGAAAAATTATAAAATTTGGGCCTTTTCACATATGACAATCTAAACCAATCAATAAAAATGAATCACAAAGATATGAACCAACATTCTGAACCAAACTTCATTAATTTCGAATCTAAGAATTTGTCTAAGAAACAAAAAGTAGAGATAAAAAAATGATGATTTTAAGCATAATTCTAAACCAAGAAGTCAAACTTATAATGCATTTGTAAGAATCCATTGCAAACCTTAATATTTCTAGTGGATCTTGGCTGGAAATGAAGAAGACAACAGTGGTAGAGGTTGTTGGCAGAAATCTGCGTTGGACGGAAAAAAGAATAGGTGTCTGGTGGGACTTTAGATAGTGGAGGTAAGAGATAGAAAGATAGAAGGGGAATAGAGGATGACGGAGAGAAAGGGAGTGACACTGTGGGGAGGCGCGATGACATTGAGGGAGGAGAAGAGGAAAAAAGAGAATGAGAGAAGAGAGGAGGCGACAACCGATAAGGGGGTTTTTCCAGTCAGTGTGGGTGGTGTTGCGTTAGATTTGGTCTTTGAAAGAGGGGAAGGAGAAGGAAAGAGGGAGAGAGGCTCTTAGAGTTTTCTCTTGTTTCTCTTGTCTTCATCCAAAGTGAGAAAATGAGATCATGTGAGTTTTGACGGGGTTGGAGTGTAACATATTAGCCTGATAGCTAATTTGAAATTGAAAAATGGAGTTATTGGGCTTGAGTTGACCAAGAGTAATTAAAAGTCCAACATATAAGTAAAGACATTGAAATCATGTAAAAATAGAGATAAGTAAATACGAATTAATTTGTTAAGCTTCTTAATTTTAAATAAAGCATAATTATTTTATTTAATATTATAAGACTAATTAAATAGTTAGTCTTTACTAATTAATTTGAGAAATAACAAATCATTCTTCATTTGGAACTTAATTTTTACTCAAAATGAATAATAAATAAAATCTACTATCTTAAGTAAAAATTTATATTTCTATATAAAAATATATATCTTACTTAAAAATAATTAGATAATCTGAAATTACTTTTTAAAACTATTTTAGTTCTACAACAGTTATTATTTTAAAATTATTTAAAATGGTAGGAGCTTAATAAATTAACTCAGAATATGGACGGTAAAAATTAAGTATCAATAGCTACCCCTACGTTTACCTAGTGTCGAGGAAAGAGACCCTGGTTAAAGGTAATTTGACAAACCTAATTTTAACTGACCATTTAATTCAACTTGCAGGAGGATTGTGATATGGGATTTTTAGGAGTCATGGACGAACTCCGGTATTGAATTTCCTATTTATCTTAGGTTATCTGAGAACTCAAGCCACTTGTAGTTTAATGCACTAGACTTTAAGCACGATTTCAAAGATTCCATACTTTTTTATTTCAAATTTTGATGAGAATAAAAAAATTAAGAGATGGGAAAATTGGAGGGGGTTTGAATTACAGCCGAGTTTTTTCATGGAGCCCAGCCTACATATGTGAAGACTAGGAATCAATCTACATGTAGTTCGATTCAATCGGTAGAAAAGGAAGTATTCTTATGCTAAGATGACTTTTGGCTTAAGATGAGTGACAAATAAATTAAGCTTAAGAAAAAAGCTTGCGACCTCTTAATTATGAATGTGGGGCCCTCACACCTATAAATGAGAGTTACATGGACATAATTTTCAAAACTCTAGGTATATCATCACTCGAATTAGAAAAAGGAAATCCCTAGATCTTGCGAGAGTTAAAAAATTACCCAGGAGAAAAACTTGAAACTGAAGAAACATCAAGATGCCTTTTAACAAGAGTGTGATGGAGATCAACCCTCAAATCGCATCCAAAGAGTTTGATATTCCTCTTCAAACTATGCCCTAATTCGGTGCTGAGAAAAAGTTCCACATTATTCTACGTCCTTTTTGACATAGCCCATACCCGTGTTTTGATTGAGAATGCATCCATTTGCACGATCTCTATAGAATCTAATGCAAAATTGTTAGTAGCAATATAAAATGTAGATAAAAATATGATTCGTGCAAACCTGATTTAACATGTCACCCTAAGGAGGTGGCGATCTAGTTTCAAGTGTACAACTTTGATCAGAAATAATAATCCCAAAGTAATGTGTCACTTTAAACAAGGTGATGACCCCATCATATCTCAATTGCAGGCGAACAACCTAACTTGTTTTACTGTGCAACTTTGAAGGAGTTGACGATCTAATACAATGTGATTATCGTGCTGAATAAGGTGATGATCCAACAAAATATAATTTTTCACACTGAGGGAGGTGATTATCCAAATAATATAATTATCACACTAAAGGAGTTGACTATCAAATATAGATAATTGTCACTCTGAAGGAGGTGACGGTCTAACATAAATAATTATAGCTCTGACAGAGTTGATAGTCCAACATAAATATTTCACTTTGAAGGAGGTGACTATCAAAATAATATAATTATCACACTGAAAGATTATCCAACATAAATAATTGTCACTCTGAAGAAGGTGATGGTGAACATAAATAATTATCACTCTGAAGGAGATGATGGTCCAACATAAATAATTGTCACTCTGAATGAGGTGATGGTATATCATAAATAATTGTCATGATCAAAAATTCAAGTTGTGATGACATCTACATCCAACCTATAGATGAGCCTAACTCTAGCTCAAGGCGTAAAATGATGGTCCAAGACCAAAAGCAAACTGAAAAGATAGGGGAGATAAAAAAAAGAAGCAGAAATAGAACACGAACATACACAAGTGAAAATAACTCCACATAATCTGGTATTGTGGATGTAGAGCATCTATATACAAAAAAGTACAAAATACATCCGACAACGTGGCAAAACTAAGAAATAGCTATTAGGATCCAACTAGGACAACATGACAATGTAAGGAAAATCGGCCAACAAGGACGCCGCCCACTACTCATAGAAATCTCCTAGAATAGCACCAACAATCTTGCACGATCCCATCCGCTCCGTTGGCTTATACTATAATCTGCACAACAACATATGTAAAAGTGTAGCATGAGTGTTAAAACAATGAGTACTCAGTAGAGATCAAGGTTCAAATGGAAGAAAGTAAGAATAAGCAAAGTAAAGAACAATCAAAGCAAATAGAGCAATGGCACATAATGTACAGTTGAAAAGGGGTAACTACATTAATAACTAGTGTTCAGTAAAAGATCAACTATTAGTGCGTGCACTAGAAACTAACAAGTATAAAGGAAAGTTACTATTAGGGTATATCCCACAAAACCTGGGCACAAGCATATCATGACCAAAAATGACACATACTTGGAGATCCAACATAACCAATATAAGGAAGGACCAATAAGCGAATACAACCAATAACAAGCTAAGCTAACAAAAAGTACAATAAGTGCCACGAGTGGTAACTACCAGAGACACAAGGAGCAACAAAGCCTACTAGAAAACAAACTCGGTCGGCATCCCATACTATCGGTAGGTGATACTAGGGAAGCAAGTAACCCAACAAGTACTTCCCTTGTAAGTCTTGAATAGTACAATTAATGTGTAGGGATGCAATGCAAAGGTGTTCTAGAACAGTAATTATCCCAATACTAGTCCCGCACTCTCCTCCTCCGATAATAAGGCACGCGAGGCAGGATGGAGGACTCAAACCATATACCACTACTCCCACATATACCCCTCTCCTGAGCTTTGCATCATGCCCTAAACATAGAGACCTTGGTCGGCAGGGTCGTAGAGGGACTCAAACCCATATGCAAATCATAACTAGTAGGGACTTGAACTAACATGCAAACCTCATAGCTAATAAGGACTCGAACAAATAAGTAAACCTCGTAACTAGTAGGGACTCGAACCCACATACAAAACTTGTAACCAATAGGGCATCGAACTTACATGTCATATCTAAGTGGAAATTAACTCCATCCAAATAGGAGAATCAGAATTGCAGTGAAATCCAACTTCTTCCATGTAGGTAATACCAAAAAAAATTGAGTGCCAGTGAGAAAATAAATCAGGTGGTGCGAGAAAGTAGCTCCATACTTCCACCGCAGTCGTGGATACATATAATGTATAAGAAATCAATTTCTAGTTATTACTCTATCAAATTCGGTTACCTTTTAAACTATTAATGCATGCTCACAACAAAAAATTAGGCAATAGGCCAAACGGATCTACGACTACTAAATGGAATCCATCGAATCGATGCCAAGTCTTGATCATAAAGGTACCTCTTCTCCCAGCCTAACCATGGTCCCAAGCCACTAGTAATTGCATCAAAGATGCCAAAACCACCTAGAGGGCACCAATTAGGGCTTAGAACACACTCATACAGGGGTGACATGGAGCTATCATAGCTCAGGCCAATACAATCCACTCTTAGGATCACACTAGGGTAGGAAAAAATATCATCATATAGGGATGCTGACTATCCAGTATAGCCATGTCTAGCCATATATAGCAAAGTGACCACACGGCCTAATCATACACAATACCTCAGGTAGAGCAAAAAATAATCAGTCTACCTAAATTGGCTCTAAAGCCACCAACCTAAATCAGGGGAAAGCTACCAAGCTCTAACCACTAATATAATTCACTCCCAACCAATCTACATTCTAGAATTAGCGTATGAACAATACGCACCAAAGGTGATACTCCTCCCTAACTACAAGATATTCCAGAGTCAGCATTGAATACGTAGGTAGGGAAATATAGCCCCAGGGTAAGTAACCAACATATAAGCCAACTCAATAGGCCATAGGCCGAAAGATAAGCATATCAGGGACCAACTAGAAATCCCAGCCCTGAAATGGTGCTTTACTATACATATACTACAACAATACCCATTCTGAATAAAGTAGACCATAGCCTACCTGGATTCTGAAGATATCATCCAAAAGCATGCCCAATTGTACAAAGAATCACGTATGAAGCTCAAAATTATTTAAGGATGGAAAAATCATAACCTACGTGTCAGGACAAGTAAAACAAGACCTATATTTTTATATAATAGCGGGGTTGAAATGCAAACTAAAATGGGTTCGTAAATCTTAATAGCTCAGAAAATAGAAACATTTATGCCAACATGTAGAGCATAGCTCATATATCTTATGGAATAAAATAGGCTTAAATTAAGGGTAGGAATTGTAGATATAAGCCCTGGAAACTTTATTTAACATGAAAAGCTTACTAAGTAGCAAAGCAAAGAATTACTCGGTAGAAATGAGTGTAGATTCTCCAAATCATATTTCCATAGATCACAACCTTGATATGGGCCCTTAATTGATCTTATTTAGCTCATAAATAGAGGAAAATATAAGGGGATTTAGGAAAAAAAATGCAGAAATTATGAGAAGAAGAAGATATATATAAGCCTACCATTTTCTTATAAATCGGTCATTTTGGCTGATTTATATATTTATTGGCCTATTTATCGGCCATTTATTTATCAGTCGTCTAGTCGATAAATCGACCTCTGCTTCCCTTTTCTGGAAAAAATTTCAAAAGTTTCAAAAAAGCACACGAGATGAAAATGGAGTCCGATTTCAACACTCTATTTATGAAATCTTTATATAATCGATATTCTAGACTCAAAGGGATCGATAAAAAGATGATTCGACATCATATAAGATGAGTAAGGCTCATGAATACTAAAAATACAAATAGGACAGCTATGAGACTACCAGTGAACCATACTATTGGTCCCATCAAGTGATAAATGCCTTGGAGTGGTTGCGAGAATGCTCTAAGTACAAAGAGATTGCGAAAATACGAAAATAACCCCCAGGGTCATTACAAAATCCCCCACTAAA
>JBDJHY010185566.1:1499-11977 GCA_039654485.1 Withania somnifera
TGTTGGGTAAAAGGACCTAAATAACCTTGTAAAATGGATCAAGAAAGGAGAAATTTACATTGAAATGTGCCACCTAAAGTGGCTCGTCTCCTATTGCACAATAACCTCAAATATGGCACATCCACTGCAAGTTAAGCCTCAATACCTTTGCCTCTACACATTTAAGGAAAAGGTTAAACATTTTCGCTGTGGATTACTTCCAAAATTAACACGATCGAGTGTTTCTAAATATCCCAAAACACTTGAAATCATATGGGAATGATCCCCAGTAATGCCAAAGATTCTAGAAGTTTGATACACATTATTTTTATTATTTACAACATAAAGTATGTTCTGGAATCATGAGAAAATTCACTGGGGGTATAACACTACCCATGTATAGCTTCTAGTATAGAGTAGTCAATAGTCTAAATTTGGGAGTAATATCAGCACTGAGAGGATTTGGTTTCACGTACCCCAATCTTATAAAAACTACATAACCACCAAAAAACATTCATGCCCACAAGGCATCAACTCAGACGTAGTGGATGCACTAGGTTATATTATCAAGACCTATGTACTCTGTGATTGCTAACACGATTTAACGCCAGTCATTGAAAAACTGACTTATATTTAATTTTTAGAAAAAATTATAGAAATTACAAACTAAATGTTTACAAGATTTACTTTACTTGTGAATTTTTGTCTTTTATTTGAGTGTTATCTCTTCATTTAAGAGTTATAAGTGAAATGCTATTTTTAAGACTTTTATAGTTTGCATAGTATTTCTCCGGTCAGCTTCATGTTTCGCTTACTTTTATGTTCAGTACAATTTCTTATTTAGTTCAGTATTATCTTATTTCTACGTGTTGCATCTATATTTTTACATACTAGTATACTTCATGTACTGACTGTATATTTTTTGCGCTTTGTTATCTCATAATGCATGTCATGCTATCTATCCTCCCGCTCACGATTTATCCGATTACCTACATCACATAAGACCTTTGTTAGTCCTCATAATTCAAATTCAAGGATAATATTTTCTAGATTATTTTATTCTACTTGTAATATTCCAACTAATAGTGTTTTAATCGAGCTAGCTAGGGGCTTGTCCAGAAAAATCATCTAATTAATATTAAATATGTCTTTCAAATAGTATATAGATAGATATCGAGATTTATTATATGGTAAGTTTTTTTTTTTTTTTTTTTGATTTCATCTTATCATTTTAGATGGACTATTCATGTCTATATAGTACTTTAATCCAGTTTATATTTTATATTTAGTGTATGCCAGATCTTAGGGTAAATATGGGCCACCATGTGGTTGGGTCTCATGTGTTGTCTAGGGTATAGAATTGAGGCGTGATAACTATTTAAAGCACAAATCAAAGAAAACATCACTAAAATATCGTGTGAATTATCTCAAGATAGTAAAGGATAAGAAATCTTCTGAAAATAATTTTGTGGAAAGACAATATTTATGGGCGCAAACCTTGTTGAAGTTGCTGCTCCGAAAAGTAGGAGGAGAAAATGCTTCTGGACAAAAAGGAGCAAAGTAAGAAAATTTTCAAATTAATTTCTACAATTGTGGGAAATCTTGCCAAAAATTTTATGATTGTCGGGTTCAAAAGAAGAACAAGAAAAAAGATCAGGCAAAAATAGTGGAAATAAATGATGAATTTGAATAAATGTGTGTTATACTTACTGAATGAAATCTTTTTGGGAATCTAAATGAGTGCTGGTTTTATTTAAGTTCCACAAGATATGTTTGTGAAATAAAAGAAGTCTTTGCTACTTATACTCCCTAAGAACTCAAAGAAGAACTTTTTATGGAAAATACTACAATAGCTAAGGTTAATAAAAATGGGAAGTTCTTTTTGAAGATGATGTCCGTAAAGTTCTAACTCTTAAAAATGTTCTCCATGTTTCTACTATTAGGGAGATATTATTTTATACAACACTTTTTCTTAATTACGAATTTAAGTCTATGTTTATTTTTTTGTAAAATTATAATAAGTAATAATGAGATGTATTTAGGAGAAGCCAGCTCAATGAGGGTCTTTTAAAAATAAATGTAATGGTTGTTAACTGTATAAATGAAAATTCAGCTTCTTCTTACTTCATTGAGTCAAATAATTTATGGCATGTTCATTTAGAGAATACAAATTATAAAATTTTATAAAAACTTATTAGTTTAGGTGTATTGCCTACGTTTGAGTATGATAAATCACAATATCAAATGTGTGTTGGTCAGTAGTATTTAATCACTTTTATTGATGATGGAATTCTATATTTATATGTTTATTTGATAAATAGTAAGGATGAAGCAATTGAAGAATTTAATAAATACAAAACTAAAAATGAATTTAGTTGAATAAAAAGATTAAAAGCAATAAAAAATGATAAGGACATAGGGTATGAATCTCCCTTTGTATAGATATGTTTGAAAAATAAAATTGTCCAACAAACTACTGTCTCTTACTCACTTCAACACAATGAAGTTGTACAAAGAAAAATTTAAATATCAAAAGAAATTATAAATTCTTTATTTTTAACAAATTTGAATTTACCGTAAAGCTAATGGAGAGAAGCTATCCTAATAGGTAATCAAGTACTCAATAGAGTTCCCCACAAAAGAACACAATCTATTCTATATTAAAAGTGAAAAGAGAGAAAATCACACTTGAAATATTTAAAAGTATGGGAGTGTTTAGTCAAAGTTCAAGTTTCTACACCTAAAATGGCAAAAATAGAATCAAAGAATGTAGATTATATTTTTATTAAATATGGCACAAATAGTGAAGCACATAGATTTCTGGTTAACAAATCTAAAAATCTCGATATTCATGTTAATACGTTAATTAAATCAGATAATGTTGAATTTTTCATATATTTATCCTTATAAAAATGAATACGATTCATCTAGTAAAGAATCTAAATAATATCATAAAGAATCAAATAAAAATATATTAAATGAAAAGAATCTAAGACTTAATAAACATAAAGAGATATTTATTCTAGATTGGATTTTGTGACATTTTTTCAAGAAAATATGCCTCTAATATTCAAAGAAGCTATGTCTCTGTAAGACTTATCATTTTGAAAAGAGAAAGTCAATAATGATATTGAACTAATCTTGAATAAACATACGTGGAATTTGGTTGATCTTCCTCCTGAAAATAAACCTTTAGGTTCAAAACGAATTTTTAAAATAAAATAAAATTTTATGAAACTATTAACAAATATAAGATAAGAGTTTTTGTTAAAGGTTATACATATAAAATGTATTAACTTCTTTGAAACATACTCGTCGATAATAAGAATAACATTCATTCAGATGTTAGTAGCACTAGAGGAAGTATATAACCTTGAAATCCATCAAATGGATGTGAAGACAACTTTCATAAATGGAGAATTGGAGAAAGATATTTATATGGACAACCTGAGAGCTTTGTGATTCTAGGTAAAGAAATAAGTGTTAAAATTGTTAAGTCACTATATGAACATAAACAAGAACCCAAATAATAGAGTACATAATCCCAATCAGACTCATAGGATGACAACAAAATGAGTTTTGGAGTATCTAATAACATACTAAAAACTATGCACTACATTATGAAAAGTATCCTCAATACTTGAAGTATACGGTGATGCTAATTGGATCACTGAATAATCTGAAGTCAAATTCACAAGTAGGTATGTGCTTACTCTTGACGGAGGAGTTGTGTCTTTGAATCATCCAAAAAAATATATATAGCTTGCTTTGCAATGAAATCTGAATCCATAGCTTTAGACAAGAATGGTGAAAAAGCTGAGCGTCTCCAATATTTCTTGAAAGATATTTCTTTCTATCCAAATCGTTGGCACCTGTATACATACACTGCGATAATGAAGAGGCAATTGTAAAGAAGAAATTAGTATGTATAACGTTAAAACTCTTCAGATAATATAAAGATATAATACCATTAAACATTTGATGTGTAGTTAAATTATCATAATTAACAATGTAAAATCAAAGGATAATGTGTCGGATAAGTCATCATGGATGTAACTCTACCTACTAGACTGGAGTTTCCAAGACCTAGGTTTGAGGAGATAAAACAAACTTATGTTTGATGGTTCAACATTTTGAAATAACTCAACTCATTCATGTGACCAAGATAAGGATAAGTTTTAAGGGTTTAATATTTTTAATGGTTTTATGTTTTGAAGATATGATCAAATAGTTTATCTATAGGACTAAATATCTAGGAATCACCTATGTGAGTGTGAAGTGTAAGCCGCTTCACGGAGCATGTGGTCAATGTTTAATGCACTAATGATACCGGAAAGTGTTCATGGATGAAATTAATAAAACTATAAGAAACGTAAATGGTTAAATGATAGTTGTATGACTTGTATTATCCATATGTATGATGAAATTTAATATTTCAAAGATATCACATCTACCATTTTATCGAGTACATCCAGTATAAGTTCACTATGAAAAGTTCTAAGAAAAATCTACTTATCTAGATGCAATTAGTCTTTGCTTGTAAATCACATACTTAATTTTATATTCTTATGTTTTATAGTCATTCCCAATTCATGTGTG
Source organism: Withania somnifera (assembly GCA_039654485.1). Classification (NCBI taxonomy): domain Eukaryota; kingdom Viridiplantae; phylum Streptophyta; class Magnoliopsida; order Solanales; family Solanaceae; genus Withania; species Withania somnifera. The sequence goes on from JBDJHY010185566.1 coordinate 6,078, forward strand.
GTATTGGTGGGTTATATAGAAGAAAAGTGAATGAAAGTGGTGTGAATAAATTTGGAGGGAAATGAAATTTGAAGCAAAATGTGTCTTTTACTTTTAGTATAGTCATTTCTCCCACATTGCTGGGAGAAAGGAGCTTTCTTATGGTTATATTGAGTTGCACTTCTCAATGCTATTGATAAGGTAATAAAAGTGAATCTTGAGATCGTTGTTGTCGCTCTATTGAATTGGCTTTAACTTCTAATTTGGATTCAAATTTTGGATTTGAATTTGAATTTGTCAAATGATCGGTTGAGAGATTATCGTTTTGGACAAAAAAAATTTAAAATAAATTATTTAACAACTATTTGATCCAAAAAATTAAATTTCTTTCCTCCATATTTCCCACAGAAGGGATATACAGGACGCATACATACCGCATTTTGAAGACGCACATCTCTTCAGTTTCTGGTATGATAAGTGGATGCATATGCTCGGCATAGCCATACAGAAAATTTCAAAAAGTCACTTGTGGTGAATATGGAAGATATGCAACCGCATAAGGCCATATATGGGCATATATATTGTGTCATATCCAAAACAGGGCAATTTTTATTCTGATAAAGTTGTAACTTCTTGGAACCATTTTTTTCTTCTGAAACGGTACTTTTGGGCTATAAATATATGATTATTCCTCTAATATGAAGTACAAAATAAAACTCATTCTTCTACCTTTTACTTTAAAATCTTATATGATTTGTAGTCGTTAAGTGAGTTTGAAGTTCTGTAGAATTTGAGGTATCAGTATTTTGTAGAAGTAGATCATTCTATCCTGGGAGGATACATAACCTCAAATACTTGAGAAGAATAATTTTCTTAAGACACACTATGAATTTAATGGGTTTAATCTCTTCCTAACCTTGTTTTACTATTTTCAAAAATAGTTTAAACTTGAGTTTATTTTTCCGTCATATATATGTGAATACGGATTTCTTGGAAATAACTTCTTCCTCAAACAATGGTTTATTTACGGGGTCATCTTGGGTTTTTGCGTTACACTTGATGAACAACTCCTATGATAGATGTGTTGGATCCGAACATCATTTAATTTCTCCTTGTTTAGCAGATTCAGCACTTTTTTTATTTTATTCAGCTTACCGATCATCTGGTACATTTTCTTCCTCTGAATACTACGTAGCCAACTAGGCTTTACCCTTCAATAAACCTTAGGGGAAAGGTCCCACATATTATAGCATTTGAACTAGTTTTTCCTGCTTGAACACTATCCTCCTATTTAATAATTAATTATAGGGCAGTGGTCAATAAGCCCTTATGCATGAAGTGGACCTCAAAGGCTGGTAGCTCTATTTGTTTTTCTTATTATTATATTCACTCTTCAACATAACACTCTTTATTTGGATGAGACCCGGATCATTAATTACTCCCTTGCTTATTTATCCATGTATAGAAAGACCAACGTGACTTCAGGTCTTGCACACCACAAGGCTCTATACATTTTCGAAGGTCCCTCATTTTAGCCCTTCTTACTTTACTACAAACTTTTTTACTTAGACATCTCCCTAATAGCATGCACCAGTTATTTGGCCCTTCAGGATATCTATATTCCACTGTAGAGTTCTCCTAGGCCTTGTTCATTTAAGGCATATACCATATTAATATTAAACGACTTTATTTTCCCATGTGCATCACCTCACAATGTATCATTTCGGTTGTCACCATACTGATGTTAATAATAAAGATGTGTGATTTCTAGACTAACAAGATCCTACCCCCAGGATGTTCTGCTATATTGATGGTAACGGATTATCTATTACAAAGATTAAGAGGTATTCTTGAGCTGTGGCCCTCTTAATCTTTGTTTCTAAAAGAACAAAAAAATCTACCTGAGTTCTACGCCTAAGAAGTTGCATCCCACTTTGCTTGCTAGCTATGTTCAGTCAGCTGGTATTTAAATATTCTATTCTATCCATAGGGGTTTATCCCCCAACATGAGTATTTTACGGCTGATGCTCAACTTTTCACTCATAGTAAAAGGATAAAACTTGCACTGCATGCTATATTTATTAGTCTCAGTAGCTTAAAAGAATTAGTTGTGCTTGTGTTCCCCATGGTTCCAAATACTCTACTTGAATGGTGCACTATTTTTCCTAGCCATCTCATTTTCTACAATAGCCACATTAGCTTTGTTCCCGAGGAGATTCTACCTTTGTGGTTGATGCACATGTGATTGACCAATAGTTTGGGACACTAATTATATACCCTTTATTTTGGGTACTGGTAATTTAGGTTGATGCATTTTTTAAATCCTTTTTAGCTAGGCCTTATGTGTTTGCTATCTTCGACATTAAGTTACTTCATGCCCAATGTTCCTACACGTAATATAAATGATAATTTTCATTTCATACTTTATCTGGAAATACAAAATACAATAAATCTTTACCAATGGAGATGGATCACTCTGGATGTCTAGCGCTCACTGTATAAACTCTGAAGTCCTCAAAATCAGCTTTGTACGACAGTGTATACGGTAATACTGTCACGGCCCGATTTTGCGGATCATGATGGTACCTACTATACCATAGTAGAAGAACCAACCCAGTAGTACGAAGTCAAGCAGAGGACTACTATATCAAATGTGAAAAACATAAGTTTAAAATAGACAGTGCATAAATGAAATAAAGTTGAGGTTATAGTGTCAAATAATATGCCAAAAACCCGGTATTAGTGTCAAGCAAACCACTAAGTACAGAAATAAGAAATCCAAAATGTCCAATACAACTATGTCTCTGAAATACATGGAGATCAAATGAAAATGCAAAGCAGAAGAGAATAAGGTAAAAGTTGGATGCCAAGCTCACCCTGAATCTGTAAAGTAGAATGAAATCTGCATGTATAGTTGGCTGTAATCACGATCAGAAACCTGTAATCGGATAAGCAAACGTGCGAGTATAGTATGAGTACAAGCTGCCAAATTGACCTGTACCTAGTCGGCTTCGAGGCCCACTAGGTACATAATAATAATAAAAGCAGTAAATAACATAATACAATAAAGGGGGTCACAGAAGCAAATGGTACAAATCAGAGAAGCTAGCTACTCAAACAGGAATAAAGTAACAAATAAACATGTATCGCTAGCTAATCACATAACAAGATCTCAGGCAATGAAGGAAGGCGTACCCGAAATCCTTGTAACAGTATATGAATAATACAATAGAAATGAGTCAAAAGGAGACTGGAGTAGAATATGGACAGTATACCGGTAACTTCAAGTAAAGGATGAATGAATTAATAGTAGCATAAGGCACAAATCCCACATATCATCAAGTATCCACTAACCAACAGTAACAACTAGAAGTAATAACAATAAAAAAGTACTGCAAATAAATGTTGACAAGTCCCCCCGATAAAAGCTCAACGTACACATAAAACATGCTCACCTGTAGGCCTCCCATTCAACCAGGGTACGCTGAAGAAAAAAAGTGCAAAAAAGTAAATACAATCATATGAAGTAACTAGTCCTACCTACGGTTATCGGTACGCTTCTCCTCCAATAACTGTAGGTCCAGAAGAAAGAACCCATGGAAGGCTAACCTAAATATTCCTGAACTATCTATCCTCTACCTTATACCCCCCTTCCGTGTCAGCCGCATCCTGGAGGCAAGGTCTATGGAGGTATTTCACCACGTACAATCTCCAATGTATCATAACCTCATATCCCAAATCTCAGAACCTCAAGCATCCCAATAGTCTGGCATCTCGTGCCGAATATCAATGGTCTCATCAAGTTGTCCTTGGTAAGTCAAGGCATACAACGCCTCTATCATAGTATCACAAAAATTCTCAATAGATCGGGTATCATCAAGTTTCCATAATGAGTAGTGTCATAAGTGTCTAAAGGCTATACTCACTATCGTACGACGACGGACTCAAGTCCCAGCGGCTGTACTCACTGCCGAACGAAGTCAGTATAAAGTCCCATTATTTATTAGTTAAATGATAATTACCAATGCCAGGATGTAAAGCCTGGGTTAAAATAAGTAAAAATAGTACTACCGGGTTCTCGATACCATACCGAGTCTAAAATAGTTAAAAGGTCATCTACTCACAATATTACTAAGTATTCCAATTTATCAGCTTAAGTCATCATTCTTCATTGTTACCAAAATCACTCTCTAGCCTCTACGGTGATACTGGCCCAGCCCTATTGCACTATCATCGGAGCCAAAGGCTCAACCTCTTGTGTCATGAATGCACAATATATCAATAATTATATATCAACATATGATCATGTCATAGCAATTTCCTATGCCTTGCACAGGTATCTAACCAACTTCTAAGCCACAAGCTCCATATAAAACTGATGCAAAAATACAATATCAATACGGAGCGGATAAAAGAATGGCACATGATCACTATATACACCTAGAAACCCAACCCACAGATGCTACTTAGTACAATTATTAAAGTTATATGCCTAGAGAATATCCCCACGGAGCCTAACTGTCGGCCGATGATGTAGCACTGCAAATTCGTAAATCTTACTCTAACTGACGTCAAACGATCTCCAAACTCTCTGAAACTTGCATCAATGTATTCTATATGTTAATACGATTCTAATTATATATTTTATGCTAAGTTTTGGATTGGGCCTAAAATGGTTTTACGGGGCCCACTCACCGGAAAAGAAAATAAACTTTGCCATGGGGTTCCCGACGTTACTACAAATCCGTTCTCCAAAATTGAGCATAATTTGAGTGAGGGAAAACCCTTGAACAACCCATAGAAAATCAAGTATAAAAAGGGCTAAAATATTGAACTTTATGAATTTATACATTGAATTTGAAAAAGAAAACGTTATTACAATGAATAACAACCCTAAGGAGCTAGGAATTACTAAATAACTTGGAATATAATTGATGAATCGAGAGTTTATGAATAGGGAATTAATTGAGGAAGGACTCTAAATTTAATGAATTTTAACGGAAGAAATCACTTACCGAAGATGATATTGATATGCACAACCTTTAAGGAACTTTTCTATGAACTTTTGGAGGTTTGCCAGACAATTCGCACAAGTTGAAGAGAGAAAACAAGGAAAAATTTGGAAAAGAATAACCGAAAAATGGGTGGAAAAGACTACATAGAAAGCCCCAGGATCCGCTTTATCGGGCACTTGCTCCACTTAATCGCACCTCATAGCCTCAGCTTAATACTAGGAAAATTTTGCATTATTTCTAAGGTTTCATCGGGTTTTGGAATTGAAGCGGAGTCCAATTTTGACATACCAAATATATAATTTATGTGAAAAACACACTCCAGACTCAAAGAAATCCACAAAACTGACATCAGAGGTTGTTTCAGTGAAAAAGACCCCTACCAAGCCTCAAACAAAACTAGAAAGTTTCTACCTTTCCACATAATGACTTAATTGAGCATGAACACCTTGGGAAGCGTACCAAGGGTCAAACTAGATTATACTCACTATTTTGAAGCTAACAGAAGTGTCAGAATTCTGATCTGTCACTTTGAACACCAAAACACCACCCAAGCTCCACTATAGGCCTCAAACTTAACTAAAATCCACAAATTGGCCTTAATTGCAAATGAGAACTCCAAAACACAATATTAACGTCAATCTTGACTTTTTTGTCCTTTTGGAGCTAACGAAACTGTAGAAATTTAATTTCGAGCTTTTCTTGAAAGAAAGTTGACTTCCTTCAATAAGTGCTTAGTTTCATTCTCTAAAATAGGCAATTTGAGATATTTCTCAACCAAGTCGCCAGGGATCTGAACTATCGGTCCCAACAAGTCATAAATGCTTTGGAAAACTACTGAAATGCTCTAGAATGCAAAACATCATGTATTTATCATAAATGTCCATGAGGATCATTACAATTATATTC
>JBDJHY010185577.1:0-11977 GCA_039654485.1 Withania somnifera
GTCATATGGAATAATAAAGTTGCAACATGAAATAAAAAGGAATAACTTTCTCAAAACCTAGTATGAGTGTCAAACAAACCACTATGCATAGAATTATAATAATGAAGGAAATATAATATTTAAAAAGTCTCCGAAATACAAATGAGATAAATAAAAATATAAATCTGAAGACAAGTAGGATCGAGCTGGACGCCAAGCTTACCTTGAATTTTCGATCTATAAAGAATTTGAACGAACAACGATCTATAAATCATGAAAAAAAACCTATATTCAGATCTGCACAAGGGAAAGTGCAGTATGAGTACAAGTTGTTGAAGCAACTCATACTCAATAGTCTTCGAGGGCCCACTGAGCACATAACAGTAATAAGTGCAGTAACTAACAAAGAACAAGAAATAAGGTCACAGATCAAATAGGAAAATACAGGAAAACTAGCAACTCAAGTATGAAGCAAATGTTACATCGACAGATAGCACTAGCTAATCACATAACAAGATCACGGCTAATGGAAAAGAAATGTGCTCGGCATCCTTGTCACAATATTTTAAATATAATTCAATAAATAATGAGAATCAAGGAAGATAAGGAGTAGAACATGGTCGAAATACCAGTAACCTGAAGTGAAAGGATAACTAAATAAATAGAAGTAATAGGCACGGATCTCCACACCACAAGGAGCAACAACTAGACAATAATAAAAGATAAGCAGTTAATATAAATGATAAGGTAAAACAATTAAATGTTGACAAGTCCCACATAAGGAAGCGCAACGTACACATAAACATACTCACCCATAGATCCCCCATCGGTCTATGAGCATACTGAAGAAAACAAGTGCCAAAAAGTAACAAACCTCTAATCATCATAGCACCTCACTCCCCAGTTTCATAACCACAGTCAGCACCTTGTGCCCCGCAATAGTACTATCCGCTGGCATCTTGTGCCTCATATCAATCATACGATCAAGCCCACCTAAACAAATCAAGGAACTCAACGCCGATGTATATCTGTGTGTGGTAGTATCACCTATGGTCATCAATAATCACATATCCACAACTGCTAGAACCAAGTGTGTCAAAAGCTGAACTCACTACTGTACGACGATTGTCTCAAGTCCCAGTGCTGTACTCACTACAGAACGGAGTTGGTCTCAAGTCCCAGTATTTAATAGTAAAAATAGATATATAAATACATCCCGGTGCCAAGAGGTGAAGCTTGGAATTAAATAGGTAAAAATAGTATTATTGGGTGCTCGATAACATGTCGATACTAAACCAGTAAAAGACAATCACTTATATTATTATTATTGTTAAATTTATATTTTAGATCTTATTATTTCCATGAGATTCTATCATCAAATCATCTACTATGGATCCTTATCATCCATTTTTCTGCTAGCCATTAAGGCTCATAATCAGAAGTTTATACTACCCAGCCCCAATGCACTCTCATCGGAGCCTTAAGCTTGGCACTTCGTATCATGAATGCACATTATATCAACAACATATAAGTATGTCATCACATGTATATAATAATCATATAACCATATTCTATGCCCTGCACATGTATTTATAATCAAACACTAAGCATCGGGCCCCATATCAATCGGGTGCCAACATATCAATATCAATAGCGAACGGACGAAAGAACAGTACTAGGATACTATACAACCTAGCTACCTAACCCAAGGACTCTATTTAGCACAATTATCAAAGCTAAAAACCCAAAGTTAGCCCCACAGAACCTACCTGTCGTCCAACAATAAAGTTTTGCAACTCCAAGAATATTAATCCGACTGATATCAAATGTGCTCCAAACGATCTGAAACTTGTGCTAATGAATTCTATAAGTTAATACTAGTCTAACGGCATAATTTAAAATGAATTTCGGACCGATTCTAAAATCGGGCCTAAAATAGGCTTGTAGGGCCCGCTTGCCGAAATTAGAAACAAAATTCACCATGGGGTTCCCAACGCTGCCAAGAACTCATACCCAAATTTGTGCTCGAGGCGAGCAACGAAAGAGCTCCAAATCATCCCACAAAGAATTGGGTAAATGAGGTATGAAAGATATAAACAATAACCACGCTAGAATTCGAATGAAATAGAGACTCTAGGAGCAACATACATGCTAATAACAAAGAAATATATGAAAGAAATCATGTTACGGAAAGAATTCTTCAACCCTAATTCATAGCCAACAATAGAGGATTAAAGGAAAACAAGGAAGAAGAAGGGAATTAAGGAAGAAGGAAGAAGAAATGTACCAATTACGACAAAGATAATGAAGCAAGTGGAGAATCTCTTCCTTGGACATAGAATCAAGTTTGGGGAGAGTTTTCTCAAAAAAATGGGCATGGACGAAGTGTTTTAATGGATAAAAGAAATTGGGGTCAAAAGGGATTAAATACTGATTTTCAAAACATTTTTAACTGATCACGATAAGGATCATGTCGTGGTCCTTATTGTGATGGAATCCAGGTGAACCAGTGGCTCATCATTATAAGCATCACGTCATGATGTTAATCGTGATGGCCATTCTACTGCAGATTTTTTAGAAAACTCAAATGGGGTTTCAGGATTGAAAGGAAATCAAAATTTGACAAACCTTATATATTTTTTGAGTGGGAAACATATTTTGGAGTCTACGGAATCAACGAAAATGGCAAAGGAGGTCGTTTACTCAAGATGACCCCTCAAACCAAAAGGCCTAAAGGCATATTTGTCCACCAACACCTCAAAATTGCAACGACACGTATGAAAACTAAACCAATATCGCACCTAGCCTAAATTCATTATTCTGGAGCTGCCAAAAGTGTCAAAATTCCAATCTAACACTCTGAACATCGAATTACCACCCATGCTCCACTTTTAGGCCAAAACTTAAACAAATTCCACAATTTCGTATAACTTGCAAACGAAACCTCCAAAACACAAACTTAAGGTCAACCCTGACATTGTTTGGTATTCCAGAGCTAACAAAACTGTCGAAATTAAATTTCAATCTTGTATTGAAGGAAAGTTGACTTTGGTCAACAATTACTTAGTTTTAGGCTCTAAAATTGGGAATTTGAGATATTTCTCGACTGAGTCTCCAGGGATATGAACTATCAGTCCTAAAAAGTCATAATTGACTAGGGGAAACTACTGAAATGCTATAGAATATAAAAAATCACGTATTTATCATAAATAACCATGAGGGTCATTACAATAGGAAATGGTCCAACAAAACACAAACTTAAGGTCAACCCTGACTTTGTTTGGTATTCCAGAGCTAACAAAACTGTCGAAATTAAATTTCAATCTTGTATTGAAGGAAAGTTGACTTTAGTCAACAATTACTTAGTTTTAGGCTCTAAAATAGGGAATTTGAGATATTTCTCGACTGAGTCGCCAGGGATATGAACTATCAGTCCTAAAAAGTCATAATTGCCTAGGGGAAACTACTGAAATGCAATAGAATATAAAAAATCACGTATTTATCATAAATAACCATGAGGGTCATTACAATAGGAAATGTTCCAACATCATCTGCACCACAAATACGGGTATAGTAAGAGCTAAGGCTGGTTCAAGGGCAGTAGAAGAAGTCTAAAATGGCACAACCGGTGGATGAATAGGCTGTGATGGTGGCACAGAGGGTGCCTATGGCTAAGAAGTAATAGAGGAAGTAGGAACCGGTGGAGCATCCTCCCCTACCCCCTCTAGTGTGGACCATCTACAAAAGGATGAGGTAAAGGTAAGTTCTAGAAAAATTTGAATAACAACGCACGATAGAATTCAAAGAAGGACAGTGCTTCCTAAGGATTTTTTTCCATATGGCTTCTTGGAGTCCTTTTCCTTGTTCAACTTTGAGGAAGATTGAGCTACCTCTTTTCTCTTACTCTAAATGTTTGGATAAGAAGATCTTTGAGTCTTTAATGCATTCTTTTCCTTAATCTTCTTTTCTATCTCAACTGCTGCATTAACGATTTCATCAAGCATCCAACACTTAGAAAGCAGCATTAGAGAAGTGATATCCTAATTTAACCCATTTTGAAATCTAGCAATGGTATGAAGAAGATTTTTGTCAAGGTCTCTCTTTATCAAAGATCTTTGGGACACCTCAACCTTTACAATTCCCTTGCTTCAAGTTGTAACTATTGGTACACAACCCTTGATATTAACTTTAGGGGAAGTACATGCACCTCATATTTTTCTTAAACTTATCCCATCAGATAATTGTTGAAAACCATCTACTATCCTATTCTTTAAATAGTAATGCCACTATGTGGAGGAATAGTTTTTAAATTGGGAAATAGCATAAGATGTCTTCTAAACCTTGGACAAAACGTTGGTTTGAAAGATCGTTTCACATTGTGTCTCCCAAGCGAGGTAATGTCACTTCCAAAAACTCAAATTCTGATGGCACCTACTATCCTACTAGTAGACTATCCATCCCTCGGCCTAGAGCAACAATTAATGGGTCGATACTAGCAGTAAGAAATAAGATGAAAGAGATATAACAACAACAGACATATATATAACATGTCCCAAAAACTAGTGACAAGAAGGAGCTAACATATATCATAGTAACCAAAAGTAATATATACAACCTTTCCAAAAGGAGATAAATACAAAATACCAATCTTCCCTGAAAAAAATAAATAAGAATCTCAACACAGCTTGACAGTAGGCCAAGCTCAGAAAATGGGAGCTCACCATGATCCTTGAAGTCCACTAGCCACCTACATTACATGATCCCGCCTTTTGCGATGAACCGCGCTAGTATTTGCATAATGAAAATAGTGTAGAAGTGTACCATGAGTACCAATAACACAAAGTACCCATTAGGCATCATAGGAAAACCGAGCTCAATCAAAGACAAGTAAGATAAAACAGGTAAGAAAAACAATCGTAAAAATTAAGTAAAACACTATAGATAGTAATTCATAAATATAAGGAAACAAAAGGAAGGTAATAAAAAAAGTGTAAGTACTTAGCCTTTCTGAGACCCATATAGCACCCCTAAATCAAGTCACAAGTCCGGGTAAACAAACCCAATATGCTCAACTCAACTTAAAGTATAAATGAGCAAATAAGGGAACAAAAGGGTAAGTTTCAAGGAGAAAGAAAATAACAAATAAAATCCAAATAGTGCCCCATTCCCACACCGGATACGTACAAAAAAGAAAAAAACATAACATACCCGACGCCTTATCCCTCCGGTAGGCACAAAAAGGGAAACAAGACAAAGCATGATCCCACTAGTATCCCTAAAAGGAACAAAACATGTTAAAAGGATGAATGTAAGGGGTAGAACTGACTTAACACACTAGCAACAATAGCTCAGGTCCCACACCCAAATACTGTGAGTGGGCCCTGCTCCTTAGGAATAAGCCCAAAATCAAACACCGAGAGCCTCACCCGCTAGTAACCCCATCCTGGAGGTCCTGCTTCCAAATTATAAGCTAAAAACCTTGCTATGGATGCCTTGCCTCCCTAGATCTGCATTAGGGCCACATCGCTGACTCGAGCTTCCACCTCTAAACATAATATTGATAGGAAACTCTCTTTCCATATAATGACCTTGTGGTACATATAATTTAAGAATAACTAAGGTCTAGTTATATATTTATGAAAATAGTACATACCATTTCGTGGTCATGGAATACAAGTCATAAAATCCCCTTTATAGATCGAGTTCAAAAAAGTTCTCTTTAAATATCCTTTATCCCTCCAATAATAAATAATATCACGAGGCCCTGCTTGTTCACAGCTAACATGATATGCATCCACGTGAAAATAATCAAGGCAAATAGAAGATGCACTTGAAGTCTAGGAAAGTATAGAAGTCACCAACTAAGCTCACACCTTACTTAAGAAGTAAAGAAATAGTCTAGAGCTACCACTATAACCACAAAGCCTCCCCCGTTGGGCTGAGCACAGGATTCTCAGCTTAAAGCCAACTACGGATCTTTAAATGCCTCGAAAAGGGTAAACGAGAACAGAAAGAGAAGGAAATATATACAAACTACTCCTTTAGCCCATAAACTAGCTATAATGCAAAAAGTACTCAATATAAACCTAGTCTAAGGAGTAGTAAGCCTAGCCTACCTAGACACTAGCAAAAAACTGTCACAAGTCATGTGGAAAACTTGAAAAACTTTAGAAATGCCGGAATAGCCTAAAACTTCAAGAAACAAGGTCACAGTTCAAAAAGTGAAGTTTAAGACCATATTTTATGATATAAATCGGGTTAAAATTCAGTCTTATAGAAGTAAGAATATCAGCACAAATTCCTCGGCTCAAGGAACACATTATTAAAAAACTAGCTCAATGGACCTTCAAAAGGTCCTAATTTGGCCAAGTAAAGTTTTGTATTAACCAAGAAATAGTTCAAGAGTCAATAACACGAATTGCACAGGAAACATACTAGAAAAATCCATGGAAGAAGCTCAAAAAATGCTCCCTAAAGCTCGTTAACCACACTGCCCATTGATGAGTGGCCGAAACACTAGTCAATACACTTCAATGAGTAGTTAAGTTATGTGTTTTTGTCATCATTATACTCGATTCTGACGTTAGTTTGGTGAATATTTCAGAAAAAATGCATATCAGATGAAATAACCAAACAAATGAAAGCGGAAATGAGAAATAGGAAGAAATGTAGTGTTGCATAGAGAACAAGAAGTGACCGTCGTAATAAACAGCGGACCACCGTAGCACCACCAGACCGCCATACAGGCTAGAGAGATGATCAACCATACTAGAGAAGATGGCGGACCGCCATGCTAAACGGCGATCACCGCCGTCCCTACTTAATATTGGCCTGCCAGCTACTGCCTATAACGACGATTGGAGTATAATAACGGTGGACTGCCTTCACCGACGGTGGTAACTTAAACTTACCGCTGTGGTGGAAAAATGATACGTATAAAAGGCATTTCTACAAACTGAGAAGACATTGAGACATACAGAACAGGAGTTCTCGTCTTGGGTAGAAAGAAAACAAGTGAAAAACAAAAAAAAAAACCTCATTCATACTCTTTGGATTTGTCATCCTTTCTAGTGAGTGATTAGTTTTGTATAACTATCAAGAGATTTTTGGACTACAGAAGGACATTATGTCTGATTATATTCCAATGAATGGTATACATTCTTTATTGTTCATTATGCATAGCTAATCTCCTGCGCTTGGGATTCTGTGAATGATATACTTTGGGTAAATGGATGGGTGATAGAGTGTAATGAACCTTGGTGTGGGGGTGTTGTGTCTAGTGGGAACTCTAGCTAAGCAGAAATAGAAGTTCCAAACTCTATACTAGTCCGTAACAAGTGTGGGAACCATGAGAATAGGCTCACACTTGCCAGTTCCTCCTCAGCATTGATTAGGTTAACTCTAATGCGCTAGCTTACTCGAGATAGCAACTAGTCAATGCACTTTAAGGTTGCATACAATAGCGTGTTCATAAATTCAAGAGAATGGTTCGAACACGATGACCAAAGAAATAGAGATATTTATTTGGTTACCACAAGCCTAGTTGCACAACACCAACACACCGCTCATTCATGCAAATACTCTGTCACCTTCACCATCAACCAAAGATATCGAAGCATAATCCCAAGTAACGCACCGAAACGTCTTTTAGTCACATTGAGAATTAAATCCCCCAATCTATTTTCTTTACATCTTTGTCGAGTCAATTAGCATAACTTAGTGAATATTTGCACCATCGTGGACATAGACCACTTCACTCCCCGATAATTCAACCCCGACCTAGTTGGGTAATTATACTTGACAATGACCGCGTACATAGTTGATTGGTTTCAAAGGTGTACTTGAGCGTTATCAAAATGGCACCGTTTTCGGGGAGTGGAAAGTTATATTTCACTTGAATGGTGTAATTTTTCACTTTTTTGTGCTAATTGATTGAATTTTATGTGGTTTCTCCATTGTTCTTAAACAGTTGACGGCATGAATAGGAGCATCCAAGAAATATGGACAATGATAATATGGACGACACGGGGTTTGCAAGCGCCATTCGGCTTCCCCAAACTGAGGGAAATGCCATCTTCCATGTGTCAAGCACGATGTTACATCTCCTTCAAATGAAGGGGCTGTTCGGCGGGTTGGCACATGAAGATCCTCGCGCACACTTAAAATTTTTTTTGGAGGTGTACAATCCATCATTATCTCCAATATATCCCAAGAATCCCTGTGGCTGAGGCTTTTCCCATTCTCTTTGATGGGTGAAGCAACAATATGGTTGGGGGAACTTCCCCATTTTTCAATCACTAGTTGGGTGGAATTGAAGAGGGTTTTCTTACAACGGTTCTTTCTACCATCCGGCATGATTCAACTTCGGGATGCTATCACCACTTTCCGGTCCACTCCCCAGGAGCCTTTGCATGAGGCATGGTTATGGTTCAAAAAAGCCGTTGCAAAATGTCATGATCATGATTTACCAGAAAAAGTGCTACTTCAAATTTTGTATTGAGCACTCAGTCCCCTAAATAAGACGCTAGCAGATAACTTGGTAAGAGGGTCCATGGCGAATGTGCAATTTGGGTTGGCCTCCTTCCTTCTTGATGAATTGGCTACAAACAATAGGCATGGCACACTCAAGATGCCGAGGTGGCAATAGGTGCTCCTTCCTCATCCCCGAGTGGCTACCCACCAAACAGTATGATGATATGGAAGAAAAGATGGCCCGACTCATGACTCAAATGGACCTCGTGACAAGGCATGTCATGGATGCACCTGCTAAACCAGTGCATGCTATTATGGAACAGGGTGATAAGAGCAAAGAGGAGGACGAATTTGCAGCCATGTATGCAGAAGAGGTAAAGTATATGAGCGGACAGGGGATGGGTTCTCGGCCAGCCTATCAACGGCAGACCAGGAATCAAGGTTGGAACTGAGATAAATTAGGAAACCGGTACGAGCAAGAGAGGGAAAGAGAGAAGGATACATTTGATCGTTACAATGAATAGAAATCTAGAAATCATGGAGACCGTTACATACCACCGAATGAAAGAACTCGACCACAAGAAGCAGAAAGCTCTTCATCGACCTCTAAGGTGGAATCAATGTTAGCTAAAATCTTGGAGAAAGTGGATGGTACGGACAAAGACATTAGAAACATGAACCAAGAGGTGCGTGGAATGAAAGGTGACATCTCTTCCATGAATCAAATGGTGGCATCTCATTCATCTATAATTAAACAGCTTGAAGCCCAAATGGGCCAAATGTCTGCAAAACTAAATCCTTGCCAAAAAGGAGTTTTTCCAAGTAATACCGTCTCCAACCCAAAGAACAATGCACAGTGTATGGCCGTGATCATGCAGAGTGGGAAGAAATCTTCAGTAACCAACAAAGAAGTAGATGTTGCTCCAAAGGCAAAGGGAGATGACGAAATGGAAGTTGAGCAAGAACTTTTTGAAAAGGGTGATGATAAAGTGGGACAACCCAAGGTAGGGGAAACAAGCGATGGTCATGAGTGGTTAAAGGGTAATATAGAAGAGAAGGCAGTGGAAGTCACCCAAAAGACGTTGTTGCCCAAAGTAAAGCCACCTTTTCCTCAACGGCTTAAGAAAGCAACTGAGGATTTAAAATTTCAAAAAATTTTATCCATGTCCAATAGCTTGTCTGTCAATGTTCCAATGATTGAGGCCTTACTGCAAATGCTGAATTATGTCCAGTTCATGAAAGAATTGATCACAAAAAGAAGGTGATGGGACTTGGAAACAGTGAAGGTCTCACATCACTGTAGTGCAATAGTCACTAACAGTTCGGTGGTAAAGAAAAATGATCCCGGAGCATACACTATTCCATGCACCATTGGCTTGTATGAATTTTCTAAGGCACTCTGTGAATGCGGAGCAAGCATAAATCTGATGCCATATGCCATCTACAAGAATTTAGGCTTGGGTGTACCAAAGCCCACCACCATGATGCTATTGATGGCCGACCGGTTGATCAAGCGACCCGTTGGTATATTGGTTGATGTGTTAGTGAAGGTGGAAAACTTCATCTTCCCAGCTGATTTTATGGTGCTTTATTTTGAGGTCAACTCAGAAATTCCCATTATTTTAGGTCTCCCGTTCCTTGCCACGGGGCGAGCACTTGTAGATATTGAGAGCAGAGAACTTAAGTTTCGCGTAAATGAAGAAGAGGTGACTTTCAATGTGTGTAAATCCATGAAACAGCCACACGACCCACATGTAGTCGCTAAACTTGATGTTGTTGATGAAGCGGTAGCACAAGTCACCGAGTGCAAAGTATTGGGGGATCCCTTGCTGTATTGTTGTTGAATTATGAGCGCCATGACATAACCGACTATGATGATGTGATAGCTTTACTTAATGGGCTGGGGCATTTTCCAAGAAACCCCATAAAACTAGACCTTGATTTGCAGAATAAGGCCAGCCTGCCGGCAAAACCCTCAATTAATGAGCCGCCAACACTTGAGTTTATGGCCCTCCAAAATTATTTGCAGTACCTTTATTTGGGAGATGATAGCACATTGCCGGTTATTATTTCATCTTCATTGGAAAAATGGAAAATTGAGGCATTGAAGTCAGTCCTAAAAAAGTTCATCAAAGCCATTGGATGGCCGATAGCAAACATTATTGGTATTTCCCCAGGCATTTGCACCATAAAATACAGTTGGTCCCTGAAGCCACCGGTAGTGTGGAAAACCAAAAGAGGTTAAATGATCCAATGCAAGAGGTGGTGAAGAAAGAAATCAAGTGGTTAGATGCTGGGGTCGTGTACCCAATCTCTAACAGCCCTTGGGTGAGCCCAGTCCAATGTGTTCCCAAAAAGGGGGTATGACGATAGTGGAGAATGAAAAAAAAGAATTGGTTCCCTTGAGACCAGTCACCGGATGGAGGGTGTGTATGGACTACAGAAAATTAAACTCATTCACCGAACGAGACCACTTTCTAATGCCATTCATGGATCAAATGCTCGATAGACTAGCAGGAAGGGGATGGTACTGTTTTCTTGATGGCTACTCCGGCTACAACCAAATTGCAATAGCCCCTGAAGATCAAGAGAAAATAACTTTCACATGCCCATATGGCACCTTTGCATTCCGGCGTATGTCATTCGGCCTCTGTAATGCCCCCGCTCCTTTCCAATGGTGCATGCTCTCAATTTTCTCTAACATGGTGGAGGACACACTTGAGGTGTTCATGGATGACTGTTCGGTTGTAGGGGACTTATTCGAGGAATGTCTCACAAATTTAAGTTTGGCTTTGAACCGATGTGTCGAAAATAATCTTGTGCTAAATTGGGAGAAATGCCACTTTATGGTCAAAGAAGGGATTGTGCTTGGCAAAAAATATCCGAGAAAGGTATCCAAGTTGATCAAGCCAAAGTAGAAGTAATCTCAAGGTTTCCACCTCCCATAAATGTGAAAGGCATCAAGAGCTTTCTTGGGCATGCAGGCTTCTACCGCTGCTTCATAAAGGATTTCTCTAAAATTGCTCTCCCAATGTGCAAGCTTCTGGAGAAAAAAGAAAAATTCCTTTTTGATGACGATTGCTTGAGAGCTTTTGAGACACTAAAAGAGAAGCTCATCACTGCTCCAATAATGATTGGTCTAGACTGGTCTACTCCCTTTGAGATCATGTGCGATGCCAGTGGATTTTCCCTTGGGGTAGCTTTGGGACAGAAGAAAGACAAAATGTTCCACCCAATATATTATGCTAGGAAGACGATGAATTTGTATGATGAACCTCATGGTCATTTATGATGAATACGTGACGTCTTGCATCAAGAGCATTTCAGCAGTTGCCCCAAGTCATTTATGACTTGATGGGACTGATAGTTTGGATCCCTGGCAACTTGGTTGAGAAATATCTCAAAATTCTTATTTTAGAGCCTAAAGTAAGTATTCGTTGATTAAAGTCCACTTTCCCTCAAGACGACCTCGGAATTAAATTTTCGACAGTTCCATTAGCTCCGGAATGCCAAACCAAGTCAAGAT
>JBDJHY010185596.1:0-11976 GCA_039654485.1 Withania somnifera
CCTCCTTCCTGCTTTGGCAGACACAAATCAAGCCACTTGGCCCAGTGCTTACTTCTACTTCCAACTGTGTTGGACCAAAAGAATTGTGCCATTAGTTTATGGAGCTTATCTATCACAATATTAGGTGGATTCACAGCTGAGAGCAGGTGGATTGGCATGCTTTGTAGAACATGAGAGATAAGTACAGCTCTACCTCCATGTGATAGCATTTTGCCTTTCCAGGACTGTAATTTCCCCATCACTTTCTGCAGCATATCTGAGTAGTAGGCCATTTTTCTCTTAGTGTAGAATATAGGGCATCCCAAGTATGTAAATGGGAAGTCCATTCTGTTAATCCCAGTGACCTGCTGCACCATGTTTACTACATTTGTATCCACCAGGTGATGCATGTAAATGGCACTCTTTTCCTTGTTAATTCTCTGTCCTGAAGCAGCCTCATATTCAGCCAGTACATCCATGATAAGATTCAGTGAGAAGGAACAGGTAGAAGAGAATATGATTGTGTCATCTGCATAGGCTAAATGATTAATTCTTGGACTCCACTTTGGCAGTCCAAAACTAGTAAAGAATGGATTATCATGTAGGTCATTCAATGCTCTAGACATCACCTCAGCTGCCAGGATGAACAGGGTAGGGGATAATGGGTCCCCTTGCTTTAGACCTCTTGTAGACTTGAAAAAACCATGAGATTGTCCATTAACTAATACTGAGTACCAGTTATTATTAAGAGTATCTCCTACCAAGCCTATAAAGGTTTCACAAAATCCCAATTTTCTCATCACCTTTGTCAAAAAAAGCCAAGACAACCTGTCATAGGCTTTCTGCATATCCAACTTAATAACCACATTTGGTCCATTTCTTGTTCTTCTTAATGTGGGAAAATTCTTTTCGGGATGAGCTAGCCTACTTTTAATTTTTGAGCTCATACCTTTTTGTTGAAAGAATGATTCATTTTATGTTGATAGAGTTTCCCATGACATATGTAATTTAACCTCTTCATATTGATTAAGGAAAATTGCTCACAATGAGATGTAACCTACTACGCGTTGCTCAATTCTTTTTCCTTAATTGTTTGCACTAGCTGAATTTAAACCTTGTAGGTATCACATCTTCACTACCAAAGAGAAAAATATATGGGGTAGCCTCAGTTGAGGTTCTCATCAAAGATTCATGTCAAGACTGACTGTTGTTGAATCATTTTCCGAAGAATCTTTTTGATATTTTTATTAGTTGTTTTTATAACTCCATTCATTTGTGGAATAAGTGTAGTTTAATTATGGTGGGTGATTTTGAACTTCTTGAAAATGTTTTCATTAAGTGGCTATTAAATTTGTTCCATTTTTTATGATTATTGATTCTAGTATACTAAAATGACATATTAGATTAATGGATAAAATCATCAACACACTTTCTTTGTTAATGCTTAGTAGGAGAATGGTCCACCCATTTGACGAAGCAATTGATAGTCACAATGATGAAGCAATTTCCATTTAATGTAAGGGGATCCATGAGACTTCCGATATCTATTCCCTAGGCTATGAATGGATAGGATCAAGTTATAGCTTGTAACTCAGGTGCAGGTACCAATATTAGGTCCCCATGAAATTTGCATTGATGACATGCTTTTAGAAATCAACAACAATCACTATTAATTTTGATCCAAAAGTATCTAGTCTGTAATATTTTCTTGGCCAATATTAGGCCGCTTATGTGTTGGCCACATGCTCTCCTGTACACCTCTCAAGTAAAATTTATAGCTTTTGTTGTGTCTACACAGTTAAGAAATCCCAAATACGATGTCCTTTGGTAAAGGATACCTCTACGATGTCCTTTGGTAAAGGATACCTCTACTTAGGAAAAAGATTTTTTCCACTTCAGATGGATTTTTTTTTTATTGTTGCATTCTCGACATATTCTTCCCCTTCTACATACCTTTTTATGTCATAGTACCATGGTCTTCTATTTGATTCTGCTTTAATATGTGAAAAATATACAGGTTTCTCTTTCAGTGTGATCTCTAATGGATCATTATAACTCAGGTCTAGATGTTGTATCATATATATGATGATGGCCAAGGCATGAGTGAACTCATTTTTTCTTTAGGGAGTGTGTGAATTCAATCTTCTAAAACCTTTTGTAGAGTGTTTGCACTATCTCTATGTATTTGGAGGTTTTGATGATCTTGGTGACCCATTATCCTTGAACTTGGTCAATCAGCAGGTTAGAGTCACTTATCACTAACAATTCCTATATGTTCATATTTGTTTCTAGTTGGAGGCCCAGGATACATGATGGATATTCAACCATATTGTTGGTCTAAGGAATGCAATGTTTGGTGATTACTGGGTAATGAAAACCAAATTTTTATACTAGCATAGCTCCTATTCCATAGCCTTTAAAATTTACCACTCCATTAAATTATAGTCTCTAACTTGGATAAGTTTTTTATATGTCTACTCCAATAAACCATACCACTGCATCTAACAAGAAGGTTTGGAGTGAGCTATTCTTATTACAAAGAGGGTCTAAGGCAAGATAATCATTTTTTCCTTGATAGCTTTCTGGGTTACATATACAATGTAGAATTAACATAAAAGCACTTCCTATTTTGCAAATCTGTCAGTGGGGATGTCGTCCTGGAAGATATATATCAACAGATCCATTATAAAAATAAGGTACATTGTATTGGATGAGAGGTAATGTCTTAATTTTTGAGCAACCTAAGTTAGAGGACATCAGGTTTTCTCCAAGCGATTGTAAGGTTATCTCACACTAAGTGAACTTATTGCTTAGGTAATAGATGGATCATTCCTTCTTTCCCGTCTCATCATTCTAGGAAAGGACTCACCAATTCGAGTTATCAAACATGGATAAATATAACACTAGAGAGTTTACTTCCCTTGGGGGAACCAGTACTGGAGGATTGGACAAACTCTTTGATGGTATTGAGTGATTTTTGGAATTGTTTGGTTCAATGTGTCAAAGCATCCTTTTTATATAGCTCGAAGATAGGATTGTAAATGAGTATGATTGAGATATAAAGAGATCGATGCAATTAAATCATCCTAATAAACTTATGACTTGCTTCTTGGTTTTGGGGGCCAAAGCTCCTGAATCACCCAGAAGTTTAAGGGGTACAACTCGATACCCCTTCTCCTGACTATGAAACCCAATATCTTTCCCAAAGGTGCTCAAAAATCACATTTAGTTTGACTCAAATTAAAGTTCTATTTATAATGTCTATAAAAAAAAAGCTTCTTCATATTATGCAAATGATGAGATCTCTCACCGGACTTGATTTTACCATTATCAAAATACACCTTGATTTCTTTGTGCATCATGTAGTTAAAATGGTGGTTATGTTGCTCATGTAAGTAGCACGCACATTTTTGAATCCAAATAACATTACCCTATAATGATATAAAACCAATGGTATGATAAAAGTGGTTTTTCTATGCAACCTCTTTATTCATTAGGAGACGATTGTGTCAAGCGAAACAACCTACAACTGACTGTATCTCGTTCTTAGAGCAATTGTCAATTTAGATATAGATGTTGGGCATATATTTCGGACTATATTTTAAGATCTCTATAATCAACACAAATCTGAATCTTCCCATCCTTCATTGGTGCAAAAATGATGCTTTAAAACAAATTATGATATTTTGCAACCTCCACTACTTTGGCCTAAATATCTTAGATGAGTTCCTGCTTGATCCTCAGACTCAGATTAGGTTTAAAGATCTGAGTATTTTCCTTTACCGGATTGAACTTGAAGTTGATTGGCAACTTATGAGAGACTATGTACGTGCTTAATCAAGAATATCATCATAAGACCAAGCAAATACATTGATATATTGTTTGAGAAAATAAGAGAGATCTCTTTTATATTCTTTTGTGATGTGGATGCTGATTTTTGTTTCTTTCTTATATTCCTTATTTTCTAAGTTTACCAATTAATTTTTTTAATATTTGACTTTTCTTTGTTCTCCAATTGTTCTAGATCCTTGGTTAATTGTTCGAGGAAAATTCCATCTTCATCGTATTCCTCAAGATCTTCATCCTCCATCTCGGGAATTGTTAAGAATATGACATGACCTAAAAGTTGTAGGTTTAACATGTTTGAACTAAAAAACATAATAGTTATGATAAAAATTAGGTGATGAAGAAATACATAAAATACAGAGAAAATAGTTTATTTTAATAAACCACGAGCCTTTTCATAAAAATATAAAAAGACTACAAACTGTGGCTCTTGATCCATATGAGTATACATCCATTCCTTGTTGAAACTAATCTTAAATGTAGAAACTTTAAAACAAAGGGTAATACTTATCCTCCTTGAGATCAATAAATGGTTTTGGTAAAGTTTTAGGAAAAATCTATCTACCCCCAAGTCTGGAAAGTTGTGAAGGTATATTATTCTTATCTTAGGCATATTTATGGCCTAACGCCATTAAATTCCCATTTTTTGACTTGGTTTTGAGAACAATTACATGCCTTTTGAGTAACTTATTATCAAATATTTGTGTAACATTACTAACCCATACGATTAGCCTATTTAAGGTATAGTTAGAGGCTTAAGGAAGGTAGATAAATCAGAAATGATAGCCAAAATAAGTAGGGATGAAATGTAGGAAATTTGGCCAATCATGATAAGGATCATGACATGATGGCTTTCCCATCATGATTAGTATCATATCATGATCCCCTGTTTAACCGAGTTGGAATTATTCCCAACTTGCAGAATATGTTGGGGGCAAAATAGTCTTTTTCTTAGGAGTCTATATAACCACTTAAGAAGACGTTTTTGGGAGTAGTGCAGAACTTGGGAAGGGAAAACAACAAGTGGAGAAGATATTCAAACAACATAAGGTTACTTTTATCTCACAATTCTTGTACGTTAAATGTTAAATATGTTATTTTGTGAATTGAGCATGACTATTCTTTGCAAAAAAACCCTTGTGGGGTTATGGCTAGAAAATGATGTATTATATTGGTTTGATTTAAACTATTGGTTATTTCTCATGATAAATTGTTCTTAAACTTTGGTATTCATATGGCCTAATTGATTGGCCACTATTAGAATAAATCTATAACTCTGAAAGAGCACCAATTCGGGAACCTGACGAGTTGAATAGGAGTGTGAGGAGTCTCTTTTGTATGTTGAATATAAAATTAGAGTAATGAACATGATATACCATTAATACATGATCTTGTACTTAGTTGACTCACTTGGTTAATTAGGGACGATATATATAATGTTTTTATATTAAATCATCACAATACAAGTCCATCGAAGTAGTTGTGGGGATAATAGAAATAGTGATTAGAGGACTATAAATCCCTAATAGATAATTTCAATCATAGAATCAACAAATAAAGAAATAATGGTGTTTATAGAAGGCTGAGATTATATACAAATGAGTGTATTGCCATAGCCCTGGAATGTTTGTTTATATCAACAACACATGATGTTCCTTCCCATGTCTCATATAAATTTCCTTAGTTAAAGATAGAATAACATAAAATCCAAATTCTCCAATTGTAGCTTACAGTTGCATAAATATTGAATCCCCTATAAGATTCATTTACAACAATAAATCATAATACCAAGTCCCCGAGGTTTTGATATCTGGCTTGAAAGAGCCACTATATAACTTGTGAGACCACATACACTTGTGTGTGTTCTTAGAAGCCAACAAATTTTTCATCAACAACTAAGCAATAAGGCATTATCTCATCCAGTTCCATAAGCTCCACTGGATCAGCCAACAATAGTAATGCTAGCTTAAATGGAACCTACAAGAATAGTTTGTGAGGTGGCTATGTAAAGGGATACAAATGCTACCTCTGCTATTCAAAAACCCACACCTGGAGGTAGTTTTGAGATAAAGAAGAACATGGTGCCGGTTTTGCACACTAGCGGGTAGCTCACTAGTCTCATTCATAAAGATTCGCAACAACATATTCAGAACATCCTTGAGATTAGTGACACTTACATTCCAGAGGGAGTTTCATTAGATTATGTGAGACTCACTCTATTCCCTTTCTCCTTGCTTGGTGATGCAAAGTGGTGTCTAAATGCAGAGCCACCCAACTTTATTCTTACATGGGAGGACATAGCAAGCAAGTTCTTGATTCATTTCTTTCCATCAGGAAATACCACAAGGATGAGGATTATAATTGTAAGATTTAGACAAAATCCGGGCTAAAAACACTACCAAGCTTGCGAGTGGGTTAGGGCATTGCTAAAAAACTTTCCTTATCATCGGTAGTGCAATGATGTATTGCTACATACCTTTATAGAGGCACCAGAACCTAACTCAAAAATATTGCTAGACTGAGCAGCAGGGGGAAAGGCTTTGGAGTAAACATATTATGAGATGTATACATTACATAATAGGATTGCCACAGGTATTCTGGATTGGAATGAAGATGTATTGAGATCAAATAATAAGAAGAATATTGTTGGGGTTATCGAGTTAGATGCAGTCGCAGCATTATCAGCACAGGCTTCATTTCTTTAGAACATATTTAGCTTTAAGACACCAACAATATTATCCTGCAGTGAATGTAGTCCAATCTCAGGTTGTGAATTGCTGTAAGACATGTGGGGGAGGAGATCATATGTATGATGTATATGGGGCCACTCTTGATTTATTTAACTTCGTCGTAAATGCACAGAGAGGCGCAAGACATCAATACTATTGTAACACTTACAACTCAAGATGGAAAAATCACCCAAATTTCTTATGGGGTGGAAATCAAAATCAACAGGGTCCAGATTAGTACAAAAACCATCCGTAAAATCAGCAGCAGGGACCTAAATTCACTCAACAGAATTGTGGTACTTTGCAGAATGTACAACCCGGTAACAGTACAAAAAAGATGCTCAAAGAAGTTACTAGATGGGCAGTCACGTAATAGTGAGAGACTAGCAAGGATGGAAGCAGACCTGAAAAATCAGTAAATTGCTACACAACAACTGGAGAGGCAAATGAGGAAAATGGTTGTGTCACAAAATACAATGCCCCAAGGGGGTCTTCTAAGAAACACAGACAAAAATACATGAAAAGTTAATGTGGTTACAATAAGAAGCAGGTGCAGTTGCATGAATTGGTGCCTCAAAAGGCAAATCAATTAAGCAAAAAAGCAGAAAGCAACAATGAAATGTAGATAGTGGCAAGGAAAAGGATGCCAAGTCTAGGGGTGCAGCAACTGTTGTGAGACCCCCACCACCATTTCCTCAACGATTGAAAAAAATAGAAAGAAGAAGAGGGATTCCAGAAGATTAAAGAATTGTTGACAAAAGATCATATTAACTTGCCTTTGATAGATGTATTATAGGGAATTCCTAAGTATGCCAAGCATGTGAAAGATATTGTAGCTAAACAAGATCGTTTCACTAAACATGCCATAGTGGTTGTTACTCAAGAGTGCACATCACACATTCAAAATAGATTACCCACAAAAAAAATCCTAGCAATTTCACCATTCAGGTTACTATTGGCCCAGATATCAATGTTAAATGGTTATGTGATTTGGTTGCAAGCATAAATCTCATGCCAACGTGTTACTTCAAGAAAATGGGTTTAGACAATTAAAAACCCACCACAATTATTTTATAGTTGGTTGATCGATCTTTGGTTGGACCTCTTACCATAGTAGAGGACGTATTGTTATAGGTGGGATTGTTTATTTTTCCTATGGACTTTATTATATTGGATTTTATTTTCATAAGTGTTAGTCGACCAAAATGGAGTGTTAGTTGACTAAGGCTAAATGTTGGTCGACCAAACTAGGTGTCAGAAGCATTTAATTTTGTATTTATTGAGGTCCAACGACTATAATTACTCTAACAATGACTATAATGACTAGAACAAGTATAAATACACACCAAAGATGAGAGAAAATCTGCTTTGAACAACTCCTAACACTTTGTGTCAATATTGTCTCAAGATCAAAATCTTTTATACTTATCTACCTTTAAGTACAAAGTTCTTGTGCTTCATTTCTTATATTCAATCTTTGTACCACTTACTCTTAAACATTTTTCTGAATTGGAAACATTAGTAGTGAGTGTTGAGAGTTGGGAAACTTAAAGTTAGTCTCCAACTCAAGTGTGAAGTGTCTTTCTTGAACCAAGAATCAAGAAGTTGTAATAGTTCTCACTTGACTAGAAAGTGATTGTATCTTTGTTTGTTATAGTGAAAATCCTAAGTTGAAAAGAACTTAAGTGAATGTAGGCAGAAGTTTGGCTGAACTACTTTAAATACCTTATGTTCTTGTATTGCAATTTATTTTCTCTAGCATAAGCCAAAGAGATTCAAAAAGCCACCACACTATTTAACCCCCCCTCTAGTGTTGGTAATCTACTAAACAATATTAGAGCTTTGACTCTTTATTGAAGGATTTACATCCTAATAGCTCAATATCCTAATATGATTTTGATTCTTACATCAAACCTTTTCGAAGAAGGAACAACTACCAACAAGCCTCCCAAGTACAATAGCGTGAACTATTCTCTATGAAAGAATAGAACGATGATCTACATCAAAAGTCAGGGTATTGAACTTTTAAAGGTAATCATCAAAGGTCCAAGAATTTCTATGGATGGAAATGGCAACACAAAGAAGGAATTGGACTATGATGATGAAGATTGGAGGCAAGATCAGATTAATTCCAAGGAGATGCAATTGATTTTTTTCTTCTCTTACTATTTAAGAAAAAAATAGAGTTTCATCTTGTAAGAGTGTCAAGGAAATGTGGGGTAGATTAGAGGTTACTCATGAGGGTACCTCTCAAGTCTAGGAAACAAAGATCAACATGCTCTTTCATGACTATAAAATGTTTGCAATGAGAAAAGGAGAACCCAACACAATAATATTGGATCGATTTTAGGAAATTATCAATGGGTTAAGTTCCCTTTGGAAACATAATGAAGAATGCAAGAAGGTAAAGAAAATTCTACATTCGTTGTCTATGGAATGGAATTCTATTGTCACCGCAATTATGGAGGCAAAGGATCTCAATAAATTGGATTTCTATGCATTGATTGGATCCTTGATCAACTATGAAATCATCTTAAAAAATAGAGGTAGAAGACAAACGGTCAAGGAAAGTAGTATTGCATTAAAGGCCTCTACTCAAGTCAAGGATGAAAGTGATAGAAAAATCCTTGAGAGTGAAGAAGATGATGATGAAGAAATAGCGTTTTATACAAAGAACTTGAAAAAGTTCAAAACATTAATGAAAAGAAGAAAGAGAGAGCTTAGAAAATGCTCCACCGGCGATCAAAGGAGGAACGGTAATAATGGTAAATGGAGAGTTAGGAATGCTTGCTACAATTGCAGAAGGAAGGGACACTTTGCAAAAGATTGCATGTTACCAACCTCTTCCAAACCCTCTTATGATCTGAATGATCGGAGTAAGAAGAAGGAGGTCGTTGTCGCAACTTAGTGTGATGATGAGGTTGAAGAGGAGGAAGTCAACCTAGCTCTCATGGCATAGAGCACTCACTCAAGTGATGTAGAAAATGAGGTAACATGCTCTACCCTTAATGATTTAAACATTAATGATATGTTTGAAAATTACTATTTAGATGATGATGATATGATCAATGATGGTTTGTATAATGCCTATATATATTGAATTTTTTTTGAAAAAGTAATAAAAGTGGACAAGAGTCTAAAGAGGACCAATAAGAAACTCGAACTTAAAAATAGAGTTTTGAATGAGAAAGCAAATGACCTTAGTAAACTTTCCTCTTGTACTAGGGTTGTGTTGGTTACTCCTAGTTTTAAAGAAGTGAATATGACTTCTGTGCATGATGATTGCTTAAGTAAACCAAAAGAATTGACTAATGAGTTAGTAGACTTAAGAGTGAATTCTCTGACGTCGTTGGAAAATTTACTAGTGGAAAGAAAATTTTGAAGAACTATTGTCTTTACAAAGATATTTTATATCCAAACATGGAATTCGTTGTGATCCATATGAAAAAGGTTCTTCTCTAATAACTAAATTTACTAAGAGTAAAAATATTGATTCTTCATGCACATATGATTTGCCAACTTGTGCGAAATTCTTGAATGTAAGACATAGTGCTTCTTCTGGAAAATCTTTGAGAAGGACTATCAAGGTAAAAAAGGTATGCGTTGCTAAAGGAACCATTCTTCCTAACTGACTCCATATGACTAACACAAAAGGACCCAAAGTTGCTTAGGTACCAATAAAAAGGAAATTCGTTAGTTTTGTAGGTAAAAGCAAGAAGGCAAGTACCAACTAGTGTTTGGTATGTGGATAGTAGATGCTCAAGGCACATGAGTGGAGACAAAAGTCTCTTTGTAGAGATCAAGCAAAAATATCAAGGCTATGTCATATTTGGAGATAACAATAAAGGTAGAATCATTCGTATTGGTAAAGTGGGTAAGGAACCTTTGCCAACCATTGACAATGTCTTGTTGGTTGATGGATTGAAACATAATTTGCTAAGTGTTTCTCAATTATGTGACATGGATTTTCATGTTAAATTTGAATCATCTCATTGTCTTGTTAGGAAGGAAGATAAAATTGCCTTTGTTTCTTTGAGACATGGGAATACTTATGTTGTCAATTTTCATGATGATTCCTCTTTCAATGAAAAATGCTTAGTCTCTTTGGAGGAAAGTGTATTTTTGTCGCATAGAAAACTAGTTCATGCACCATTGCCCTTAGTCTCCAAACTTGCAAAAAATGATGTACTTAGAGGCTTACCTAAGATCAAATATTCTAAATACAACTTGTGTGAACCATGTATTAAATACAAACATGCTAGTGGTTCTTCTAAGGCTAAGAAGGAAATTTGAACTTCAATAATTCTTCAACCTGTGCATATGGATTTGATTGGTCCATCTAGACATGTTAGTCTAGGTGGTAAACTATATGCCTTGGTTATTGTTGATGACTACTCTAGATTTACTTGGGTAAGATTTCTTGCAAATAAAAATGATGCCTTTAATGAGTTTGCTAAGTGGTGTAGATTGGTTCAAAATGAGAAGAATTTGTCAATTATTTCCATTAGAATCGACCGTGGAGGAGAATTTGAATGCAAGCCATTCTAAGACCTATGTTACAAATATGGAGTTGAGCACAACTTATTAGCATCTAGGACTCCATACTAAAATAGCGTAGTTGAAAGAAAAAATCGAAGCCTAGAAGAGATATGTAGAACAATGCTCAATGAGTAAAATCTACCCAAGTAGTTTTGGGAGTAAGCCATGAACACCACTTGATACATAATCAATAGAGTGCATCTTAGGAGAGACTAACTCAAAACGCCATATGAGTTATGGAAAGGTAAGGAGCCTAACATCTCTTACTTTTATCCATTTGGTTACAAGGTGTTTGTCTTAAAAAATGGCAAGGATAATCTAGGTAAATTTAATGCAAAATTTGACATTGGCATATTCATAGGATATTCTACACATAGCAACACTTAAAGAGTATTTAATACTAGTACTAAGGTTATAGAAGAATTGATACATGTTAAATTAATTTCACCCCTGAGAAAGGTGTTTGTTGATGATGATGTAGGTGAAGCAAATAAGGAGAAAGGTATTCATGATCTTCAAAAGAGCTGGATGAGATGAAAGTGGAAGACACTTCCACTAAAGAGGAAGAAAAAGTTGAAGTCATTGAAGAGGCCAACACTTCACTTCTAAAATATTGGGCTAGAGTCAAAGATAATCCCATAGGTCAAGTGATTGAAAATGCGGGTAAAAGAATTAAAACACGAAGAGCTTTGAATGAGTTTCAAAGCAACTTTGCCTATATATCACTTGTAAAACCAAAGAACATAGAAGAATCCTTGACGAATGATTGTTGGGTTGTTGCTATACAAGAAGAACTTAATCAATCCAAGCGAAACAATGTATGAGATTTGGTTCCTCCTCTAAAGAGAAGACAATCATAGGAGTCAAATGGGTAAATAAGATC
>JBDJHY010185606.1:0-11976 GCA_039654485.1 Withania somnifera
ACCAAAATATCTCCGGAATACAAAGGAGATAAACCAAAAATAAAATATACAAAGAGGAGAATCAGGCTAAAGCTGCAAGCCAAGCTCACCCTGAAGTCTCGAAGCTGAGGAGGACGAATGATCGGCGCTCACAATCAAGGGAGAGGACCTGTACTCGGATCTGCACATGCTCAAGTGTAGTATGAGTATAAGCCGCCAAAGCAACCTGTACTCTGTAGGCTTCGGGGTCCACTAAGCACAAACAAAACTAAAAGCAGTAAATAACAGAATAACAATGAAAGTAGTCACAAAAACAACTAGGACATATCATGAAACTAGCAGTTCAATATGGAAACGATGACGCATAGACAGATTCTGCTAGCTAATCAGCCAACAGCAGCAGTTTTTCTGCGCAGAAAATAGCTGCACAACAGTACTTTCGGGGACTAAACGAGCAGAAAATGCAGCCAACAACAGTAGTTTTCTGCTGCAGAAAATGCAGCCAACAACAATAGTTTTCTGCACAGAAAATGCAGCTGTACAATAGCAATTCCGGGGACTAAACGCGTAGAAAATACAGCCAACAACAACAGTTTTCAGCTGCACAACATCAATTCCGGGGACTAAACGACCCCTAAATTTGGCAAACCAAATATGCCAACAACTTGAAAATGACATTCTGGATCCAACAAAATTAACAAAATTGGAATCCGAGGTCATTTACTCAAAATAAGCCTTGAAACCAAAAGGGCCAAAATGAGAACTTCTCTGCCAACACCTCAAAATCACAACGGAAATCCTGAAAATTATAACACTACCTCACCTAGCCCAATTTCGACATTCTGGAGCTGCTGAAAGCATCAAAATTACATTTTGACACCCCAAACATTAAGTTTCCATTCAAACTCCACTTTTAGGCTAAAACTTAAACAATTTCCACAAATTCGCATAACAGGCAAATGAAACCTCAAAAACACAAACTTAAGGTCAATCTTGATTTTGTTTGGCATTCCGGATCTAACGGAACATTCAAAATTTAATTTCGACGTCATATTAAAGGAAAGTTGACGTTGGTCAATGAATACTTAACTTAAGGCTCTAAAAGAGGGAATTTGAGATATTTCTCAACCGAGTCGCCGGGGATCCGAACTGTCGGTCCCAGTTAGTCATAAATGACTTGGAAAACTACTAAAAAGCTCTAGAGTACAAGATATTGTGTATTTATCATAATTACAAAAATTTCATGGTATTAGTCAGTGCATTACCTGAGACCTGGCCTCTGAGGGATTTCCCTTCTGAAACTGATAATGACCAGGTGCCAAATGTTGCATACTAGATAAAGATAAAGCCTATGCTGAAAATTTCTGCTAATAAAGGGGGACTGCTTCCTCCATTTGACCTCTGTTGTTGACTCTAATCTGGTTGGTTAAACCTTGCCCTATTATTCTATCATTCCTTCTCCTTAATCTTTTCTTCCTCTATCTATTGGTCATAGGTTATAAGCCTAAAGATGTACATCTCTAAATGACATTGTAGTTTTTCACTCTTTCTTCACCAAGTTATTGATGCCAAAAACATACTTGACCATCTTGTCTCTAGGATCAACGATAATCTCTAGAGCATACTTAGATAGTTGCATGAACCTAAGGCCATAACCCTTCACAGACATAGAACCTTGTCTGAGGTTCATAAACTCTTCTACTTTTCCCTCTCTCAACTCTCTAGGAAAGAACCTATCCAGGAAGGCTTCCACAAAAGCCTCCCAAGTAGTAAAAACAGCACGCTGACCCCTACAATCCTTCCATTAGTGAACAAAAGTTGAGTCACATCCTTGAGTTGGTAGGATGCCAACTCAACCCTCTCCACTCCCCTGATTTGCATAACATCTAAAATCATCACAATCTCATTGAGAAAATTCTGGGAAACCATATCTACCTTTGAACCGGTGATCTTGGGTAGAGTCATGCATATAAAATTACAAACTGAGGAACCAATAGTGCTCCTGACTGGACGATATAGGAACTGTAGCTTCTTAATTGACCTAGGCTGTGACTTCTAGTGCCAATAGAAGAATAGTATCCCAAAACTCTACGGTGATTCCTTGCTCAGGTTAAGCAGATGGAGCAGGTTGGGACATTTACTTAGACTGACAAGAACATTTTCTACGAGGAGGCGTGTTTAATTTGAAAGGATAGAGAATTAATTAGAGGAAATTTTAATTTAGACTTTATAGAAAAAAGGAAAACATGAAAGACAAGGAACTTTTTCCTAAATGCTTGGCAGCCTATTTATTATAAATGTGATGCATGACATACCAATAAAAGAAACTCTACTAAATACGAATTCAAACACCACTTTAACCTTAGGCTATGATACTAAGTTTGTCACACCCTGTGTCTACATCCTGGACATAACAAAGCACTTAGGAACCATAAGTGAGCCTAAACTAATCTTGGATCATACAACTGGTTACAAACTAAACATACAGAAGAAGAAGTAAAGGACATAATGAGAATTTTTATTAGAATAATTTTTACAAAGTTACGTTTGATTAGTAAAAAACTAGAGCACAGTAGAATGTCAACATGTTAAACATAGGTCTGAAAACTTACTAGAACTGGATGAGCTACTAGGAAAAACCCCAAGTTAGGTATCAATATAAGTCTGCATATCATAAATAAACTAAATAAAAAAAAAACAACTATGTGGCTCGATGCTATGAGAACTTACCAAGCTACTCTGCTCAAACTGTTATCTAACACCAAGGATAAGATAGAAGACCTGTATCTATATCTTTATAAAAAAATGCAGCCATAAAGTGCGATCATTACATCAAATATATTGGTATGGGAGTTTATGCATAAAACATAAATAAAGCATGATGGATATCACATCATAAAAGTATCAATGAGGTAAGGACTAAAATCATAACATAAAGCTGAATTTTTTTTGCAATGACCCAAACCTGTTGTAAGCTGAAAATCATAAAGTTGTGTCAAGTTTCTAAAATGATTAAGTAAATGATAATTTATTATCCAATCCAATCTTTTACTTCTAAAACATTAAATCATGAGGTAGGAGTTTCTAATAATTGACACAAACCATGTTATGAGCAACATGAAGTTCAGTGTCATAAACCCATACTGGAAAAGGTCCAGTGTCATAAACTCACACCAAAACAATTCACTTTAACCTACTAGAGTTAGAACTATCTTATCATAGTAAGATAAGGATCCTTAATTAGTCAATAAAGGTAAACCTGTGCTGGCTATATATTTTGTGGACTTGAACATCACCCTTCTCTTTTAACAAAATCAAGTCTGCTCTATCCGAAATAATCCTCCAAAAATTCACCATGCTCATATATAAAAAAAAGCTACCACATTGGACATGTCTAATGCCCTATCTAATTTTGGTCATTGATGGTCATCTGGGTGTCATATATAATATGAAAAGATTAATGATGGTTGAGCTGGAGATCCTTATTTTCTATCATAGTTCATATGCTAGTTCTTCTTGAGTTTTTCTAAATCATTTAAAGTTCATATAAATCGAGTTCATGGTGATCATAATAGTAATTTGTGAGTTTCATATGCTAAAGTTGTGAGTTGATCATGATTTAGACTAAATTAAGAAGAAACATGCTTCTTGCTATAAATTCATGGTAAATAGGTGATAATCATGCTATAAGTAATAAATTCATGTAAAGTTTAATAATTAAACACATGGTACCAAATACAAGATAAAAATCATGTCTTAGGCTTTGAAACCTAGAATCAGAATCAACTTTTCTTAAGAACTAAAATTTAGGACATGAGAGTGGAAGGAACTCTTATTGAATACCCTCATACCTGATTTGGAGTGAATTCCCTTAGTATAACTTGAGAAGATAGCCTTAGATGAATAAATCCTATCTCGCTTCTTTGAGTCAATCAAACTTGTCTAATAGAACTTGGTTTGATGAATTTTCTTTAAGTGTTGAGAACAAGTTAAAACAATGTTTGGGATATTTATATTTAGAACAAAAAAGGTTTAAAATAATTGATTAATAGTTAATGGGACCAAAGGAAATGACTAAAGTTCCCCTGAATAGTTAAATAAAAGTACAGATAATTTTCTATTGAAGATCACCACAAGTGGAAATATGACTCATGGTGAGGGATCACGACTCATGACTCAAGTCGTGGTCCTAGGATTTGTTTCACTAGAAATTTTCTTATCATACCACGAGTCACTGCTAAGAGCCTTAACTGGGCATCACGACTCATGGAAGGTCTCGTGGCATGAAGGATCATGCTACTGGAAATTTGATTCAAGTTCCCTCGAGTCCTTGTTAATACTCATAGGTCAGTGTCATGGGTCGTGGGATGACTCATGGTATCAAGGATTGAAAAAATAGATTTTTGGACATCACGTCACAAATTGACAATACTGCTCATAATCAGAGTCACAAATCATGGAACCACTCATGGTCTTAGACACATATTATTTTTTAAGAAGTTCAAAATCACAATAGGTTCAGTACAAGATCCCAAGAGTTGATAGACGGATCCGGGAAGGGAACCCATGAGTTGTGACTCAACTTGTGGCTTCCTAGGGGGAAATATCTACTTTGTTTTTAAACTCTAAGTTGCATGATGGACTTTCTAGGCTAGTACAAGTATGGGGTATTATAGAACTATTTTACTTACATTTGTTATTTAGTTTTATATATCCATGTTGTTCCCATAGTTTACTTTTACTTCCCTTTTTATCTTGTATTTTTTGGTTTGTAAGATAAAATAATTATGTTTTTTGGATAGCTCTCTCTTTACGATTTTATTCCTAGAATTGGCATGTTAAACCCCATTTTCCTTATTACCTTATCCCTATTTAGTGTAGATTTAGCATACAATTGTATCTGTTTCTTATGCGCACCCAGTCGACTTATGATACCTACTGGGTGCCTTTTTTGGTACTCACGCTACACTTATGTATTTTTTATAATACAGATCATAGTGTAAGTCATCACTACTGATGTTACCTAGTGGGGAGATTTTCAATACTCGGAGTTGCACAGTGAACTCTTATTGGTCATAGTTGATCTGTCACAATTCTTTTTTTATACTTGTCTTATTTTGACCGCTTAGGGACAGTCTATGTATATATTTATTTTTACTGCACCTTTTCAATACTCTCATTATTATAGTAGTTTTTGTACTAGTAGATACTAGGTCATAGGATTGGGTTGTATCTTTTATTGCCTTTGATTATCTTAGTTATCTTTGATTATCTTAGTTATCTTCTTATTTGGTTTCCACTATTCATATTTCTCTCTTTATTGTCTTGGCCCACTACTTGTTGTTCTAGGAACTGTGTTTGGCTTACCTACAAGAGGGTAGTAGTAGGTGCATTCATGACCTGAGACATAGAATTGTGACACTGGCTCTATTTTAAGGTAGAATCATTGTTATATGACTAAAATATGGATGCACCCCTAGTCTATGAGATATTTGAATGTCTTTGGGGTTTAGAGCCCCTTCTTATAAAGATA
Organism: Withania somnifera; assembly: GCA_039654485.1. Taxonomy (NCBI): domain Eukaryota; kingdom Viridiplantae; phylum Streptophyta; class Magnoliopsida; order Solanales; family Solanaceae; genus Withania; species Withania somnifera. The sequence continues at coordinate 5,513 of JBDJHY010185606.1, forward strand.
CTTTATTCAAACGATTTTCTAGTCCTTGTTCTTGTATTTTATGCTTTAACTACTCTTCATCTCTCAATCTAGTCTCTCTTTCTTACAATATATAATGTATGTGAGTGAATACGTCCCCCTTTTTCAAATTTAATTTTAGGTTTTAAGAAATAAACTAGTTAGAAATCAGACAAACTTCATAACCTTCATAGAATCATTTATCATATACGACACATCTGTAACAGTAACACCTTAAAACTTATTTTAGAGATTGTTTAGGATGATCTAATGAAGTCTGGAAATTTTACAAAAATCTGCTTATTTTTTGTTTTCACAAAAGGGTCCACGGATCTTTAAATGTTTTGACGAGCCATGGAACTATTCGTAAAATCCATATCTTTAAAAGTTTAAAAAATTATCTAAATGCTGGAAGTTCCCATGGACAGTATTATAGTTTGTTATATGGTTTCATAAACTGTAAGGTCATCTGTGATCCTTGTTCTATTTTTCCAGTATCTTATGTGTTGTGTCAGGGTTCCACGGGACCTTTGACAAACTATGCAAAGTTCTTACGGACTATAGAAGGTATCCTCATTCTTGATTCAAATTATCCAAAGTTTTCTAAGTGTTGTAAAGTCCTAAGGGTCATCCTACAAACCGTCATACTGGGTGGTGGGCCATGATAACAACCATATAAGCCTTTCTAATAGCCTAATGAATTGGTCCTGGGCTTGACAGAATAGTTAACGACCGTCAACCCAACCATGAACTTTCCCAGTTTATTTTTAATTTGGTTTTCCCAGGGGTAATTTAGACCTTTCCCACCCTTAATTACTCAATCCTATGTAGCTTTGGCTTTAAATTTTAGTAAATATAAATACCTAAACCCCTTTTATTTATTTCATTAATCCACAATGAGATCAAAGGAGAAGTTCGTCTTAGTTTTTCTCCCAAGACTTCAAGCTAGGGTTTCAGTAAAGGATATTGTGCAGTAACCTTTTAATCAAATTCCTCCATACAATATCTCATGATTAGGTATGTGAGTTACGAATAAGGTTTTCCTTTCATCCTTGATCCTAAGTACCCTAGTATGTTGGTTCATGATTACAACTTAAAATTTTAGGGTGCATCCCATAATCATTGTTCATGTTGAAAATTGTATACTTTTTTTTATATACTCTTGATCATTAATTATGTTGTTACATGTGGTCATGGTAAATTTTCATAGATTGTTATAAATTGAGAATCATAGTCTAGTTCACGAATTTCAAGTCCCTTATGTAGAGCCTATATGTCGTTTATTCATGACTTTGGTATAATTCCCATAAGTGAAGGTCAATGTTCATGGTATGGTCATTTATAGGATTATAATCATGGTTCATAGTCATGGTCAAGTTTATATGAAGTATAAACTAATGATTTTGTCTTTTAAAAATCTAAGCCTAGTTCATGAGTTAATTAAATTGACAGAAAGTTCAAGTATATGAATGAGACAATGACATGGAAGAGACAGTATTCAGTACATGAGTTTATGGGCCTTTTTATGGTAGACAAATAGAATCAGTTCTGTCCATAATCGATTTTGGGAGTAGTATTAGTATCGAGCAGATTTGGACGAATTATTCCTTATGCCATAACCTTTGTTGCCAAACATAGGAAGTTTATGAGCCAAGGCAGCATTTATAGTAAATAACTTAGCAGATCCACTACGAGATAGTTCATGTCCCTTACTCTGGTAGGTTTGGGACCCAACCCAGCATAGGGATATATGTTGGACATCTTAACCACGATTTCTATCGTTAAGGTGGAGAACTGAACCAAGAATTCTCTTTCTTCATCATCAATCGAATCACTATTCGCGACCCAGGATTCTATTTTCTCATCAATCCAACAATAAAAGTAAAGGCTCGACGAAGGGAGGGAGGTGCGTGCACAAGGAATGTAAGTTATAGAACCTCTTAGGTCATTAAAAGTCAATCTAGGTTAGTCAAGTATTAGTTTGAGGTGTCACGTGTTAAAAGATAGTTTTAACTAAAGTTTATTTATTTTCTTGGTTTAATATGTTCGTTAAATGATTTATTACTTAGCTATCTTACACTCTTGAGTTTAAGATTTCAAAATGATATTTCTTTAAACTAGCTTAGTATTGCCTTATTTTGAGTTTAGTCTTTATGCATGCATTGCATAGTTACGAGATGTTTTGTTGCTTTATATAGCCTATTTTCATCCTTACTCACATATTCAGTACATTTCATATATTGATGGCATTACTTCCTATGCTTCATGTTAACCCCCATGCAGGTCCTACCAATGATCCAGACGTTTGCTATTGACTTGGATTAGTATTAATAGAAGATTAGCAGAGTACTGAATCCTCATTTCTTCCAAGACCCGAGATATGAAGATTTACTCTTTTACCTTATTTAGTTATAGACTATTAGCTTATTCCATTATTTTATTATTTGGAGACTAGCTAGGGGACTTGTCCTAGCAATCAAGTATTTAGCGTATAGTGGCTTCCAGACAGATGTTAAGTTAGTATTAGATATTGAGTTTTCATTTATTTATTTACATACCTATTGACTGATATGAGGTCTACTATTTCCAATATTTCATTGTTTGATAGTGATTCTACTGAGTTTGAGTATGCAGGGCTTTGTATCATCCAAGGTTCTATCCAAGGCTACTAAGGCAACTTAATGGTTAAGTATGTCGGTACAAACTAGAGGGTGACTCTGGGGCATAAAAAACTTGGTATCAGAGCATTAGGTTTAAGTGTCCTAGGATTTCTGAAAGACAACGTGTTGCGGTAAAAAATCAGGTCATGATGACGCTTACAACCCACATGCAGGCAAGTCTATCCCTTCATCCCAGAGCAACAAGCAATGGGTCATAACTAAACACAACTATAACTAGTAAGCAGAAAATAGAAGAAAACAACCAAAAAAAGGGCATAAATATACCCAACCCAAATTTCAAGTGTCAATGGCAAATGGAGCTACAATATCAGAGTATCAAAAAGCATACATACGACATATACACGATCCTACAAAATACAAACTAGGAAATGGCCTGATGGAAACAAAATAGAGCAGACTACAAAGGGAGGAAGACACAATAAGACTATACACCAGAAGCTCATTGTGGTCTCTGAGTATCTGACATATCACTGTAATTATACTTTATCAGCCCTAATCTAGGAGAATAAAGTAAGCCTAGCATGCTTGGTCATCGGAGAAACTCCTCGAGAAGTATGCAAAATGCTCAAAAATCACAGTGTGAATCTAGGAACACCATGAAAATATCAAAAACATATTTTATGAGTCAAGAGGTGAAGAATGAGACTTATATCTCCAAGTAAAACCTGGTTAGAATTGAGCCTAAAATGGTCCCGTGGGCCCAACATCCTAAAAATAAAACCAAGAATATCAGAGGCAGGTCTCATCTCAAGGAACATATAGTTTAAATTTGAGCTAAAATAGACCCCAAACTGGTCTCCAAATATCCTTGAAAAGTTATGTTAAAAGAAAGGATAATCAAGACTCAAAACGTGAAATAATAGAGGAAATGCACCTGAAAATAATGGAAACCGCTCACTATAACTTCGCCATGCTAGCCCAATTAATAATTTCACAATGCACCAAGAAACTAGCTCTGAAACATTAAAAATTAATTCTAGATGAAGGGAAATTTCAAGAATTAAAGTAAGACAATTGACGGAAAATCGACCTCAAAAACGAGAGAGAAACGCCTACAAATGCTATCCCAAAGACCTGACAAAGTATCTTGAATCTACTCGAAATTGATCAATGAGATACTATTTTTGAAGAGGAAAATGCATGGGAGAAGTTGCAAAAAGTCTAGAAAATAGTATATATATAATCCAGGACTGGCCAATTTATCAGGCCAAATGGCTGATTTATCGACCAAATGGATAATTTATCATCCATGGAAAATTTATCGATCAAAATGATCGATAAATTGGTCATCACTATAATAGTCCCATGACAGAAAAACAAACATAATTCTGACAGGGGCCTTGTGATGGAAATCAAGTGCGATTTTGATAAATCAAATATGCAAATAGCATCGAAAGGACATTTTAGACCCAAAGGAATAGACCAAATGACTATATGAGGTTATTTTATAAAAAATGACCTCTAAATCAAACTGAGACAAAAAAATTTTAAACATTCCATACTGACCTCCAAAATGAGTCTAGATACCATAGGAAACATACCAATAACCCTACTATTCAAAATTTGACATTTGGGAGATGATGGAAGTGTCAGAACTTAAACCCGACGCTCAGATCACCACGGTCTAAATCTGATCAAATTTTAAACTCTTAATGAACTAAATTTACATAAACCCAAAGAAAAAACCCCAGGACTTAAACTAAAGGTCCAAGTAAACCAAAATCTACATTTTAGAGCCAACAGACGATTGGAATTTGATTTTGAGCTTGTTTACTAAGTATTCACTCTCAAGTTCTACTATTTTTAGGTTAACCCCTCCAAAATAGGAAAGTTTAGATAACAATCAACTAAACTGACAGGGAACAAAACTTCTAGTCCAATCAAGTCATAAATGACTTAGGGAAGCTACCAGAAGGACCTAAATACAAAAAAAAGCAAAAAATAAGAAAATAACCGCGCGAATCGTTGCAGCATCCACTACTAAAAAGGACTTTCATCCAAAAAAGTCAAAGAAAGAGTAGTACCTCAAGGCTTTAATAGATATGGATACTAGGCTTACATATCATGCTCTATCTCCCAGGTAGCCTCCTCAACAAATCGACATACCTAATGATCCTTCACTTTTAGAATCTCTCTGGATCTAATCCGCCTCACATTTCTATTAATACTGACCTCAGGATACTCAACATATGTCAAACATTCATCCAACTGAAGAATTTTTATAAAGCACATGATGGGTCTGGTACATACTGGCGAAGCATAGATACAAGAAATACAGGATGCACGGTGGCTAACTCTTGAGGCAAGGCAAGTTAATAAGCAACAACTCCAACTCATTCTATGATCTCATATGACTCAATAAACCTTGGGCTAAGCTTACCCTATCTAAAAAATCTCACAACACCTTTTATGGGAGACACATGCAGAAATACCATATCTCCAACACTGAACTCTTGGGGTCGAATCCTATGATATGCGTAGGACTTCTGCCAAATATGCATTGTTTGGAGCCTGACCTAGATAATTCTAACCTTATTAATTATATCCCAAAACCAATATGAACTCTATGGCTGGGTCTCCCTCCGTAGAACCATCCAATAAGTGATCTTTAATGCCTTCCATACAAGGCCTCGAACGGTGCCATATGAATACTAGAGGATAACTATTATTGTATGAGAACTCTTCCAAGGCCAAGTGTCTATATGAAGTACCATCGAAGGAATAAGCTCATAACATGTCCTGGAGTACCTGAATAGTCCTATTGGACTACCTGTCGATTTGGGGGTGGAACGATGTACTCAAAGCAAACTTTGTACCCATCTCCCTTTGCACAGTCCTCCAGAAATGAGATATAAATTGAGTAACTCTATTAGATATAATAAAAATGGTACACATGAAGCCTACCTACCTCATGAACATATAACTAAACTAGTCTCTCAAAACCCCACTACGAGTTGGCGGGTAGAAAAAGAGCTAATTTGGTCAATTGATCTATGATTACCCAAATACAATCATGAACTCTAGAAGTGAAAGGAAATCCTGAAACAAAGTCCATAGTGATCCTTCCCCACTTCCACTCAGTAATAGGGAGGCTCTACTACTCAACACCAGGTCTCTAGTGCTCGAACTTCACCTACTGACAGTTCAAGCACCAAGACATAAAGTTGAATCTACTCTTCTCATTCCCCGCCCCTAGTAAGGCTGTTACAAGTTACGATACATCCTTATTATGTCTAGATGAATAGAATATATAGAACGATAGGCCTTCCCACGACAAAGTATGAACAAATCACCAACTTATGGTACATAAAGGCAGCTATGAACCCATAAAACTCTATTAGAATCAATGCAGTTCCAACTAAAATCAATCCTTAAAACCCACTCTCAAAGCTAAACAAGATGGAAATCCTCAAACAAGTGCTACTGGATTTGATCAAACACGGTAGACCTAGCCTCAACATGAGGAAGAACCCTATCTAGAGCTGCTATATACAATCTAACCATATTGTTAGCCAAGATCAGGATGTCCTGAGCCAATGGTCTTTCTAAAACCGATATAGAAGTCAGGCTGCCCATACTAACAACCTTCTGGCTCAAGGCATCTTCAACCATGTTAGCCTTGCCTGGATGATATAATATACTCAAATATAGTCCTCCAAGAGCTTAACCCATATCCACTGCCTCAAGTTAAGCTCCTTCTAACTAAATATGTACTACAAAGTACAGTGGTTAGTATAATCTCACAATGGACGCCATATAAGTAGTACCCCCAAATTTTAAGCGTGA
>JBDJHY010185615.1:0-11976 GCA_039654485.1 Withania somnifera
CTTCATACTCAAGATTTGGAGGTATTATCTTTATGATATACACTGTGATATTTTCATCGATCACTTTAGTCTGTAATATATGTTGAGTTAGAGAGATCGTAATTCAAGGTAACAAAGATAGATTGAGCTACTAAAGGACTACAATATTACTACACTCTACCAACTAAGCAAGGCAAATGTGATACCAGATGCATTGAGTTAGATTACAGTGAGTAAGGGGAGTTTAATCTCCATTTTGGTCTTAGACCATTGGCCTTAGATGTACAGTCATTATCAAACCAATTGGTTAGGCATATTTGTCAGGCTCCAGAAGGATTTTAAATAGTGTTGAGGCTCGTTTATCCTTAGTTCATCAGATTCGGCAGCTCTAGTTTGATGATCATCGATTATGTGTTATTCGTGATCAAGTGTTGCATGGAGAGGCCAGCAAGGCCACAATTTATATAGATGAGACTTTGATGTTTGATAGTCGTATTTATGTTCAAGGTTTGGTGGTTTGGTTAATTTGATTTAGTAAGGCTCACCACTCTAGATATTCCATTCAATCAGGTGCAACTAAGATGTATAGGGATATAAGGAAGCTTTATTTGTTGAGTGGCATGAAGAGAGATATTGCAAAGTTTGTTTCTCGGTGATTGAACTGTCAGCAGTTAAAATTTGTGCATTGACCAATAGTGGTTTGACGTGGAGGCTTCCTATTCCTGAGTGAATGTGGGAATACATGACCTGGGACTTTATAGCAGGGTTATCACACGCTTCTTGAGGTCATGATTCTATTTAGGTTATTGTTGATAGCTTGACCAAATTTGCACACTTTATTCTGATCCGTTCCTACTACTGTGCAGAGAGGTTATCTCATATTAGTCTTCATGAGGTGGTTTGGTTGCATGGAGTTCTTATTTCTATCATTTTTTACTATGGCACCCAATTTACTTCTCAGTTTTGGAGGACTATCCGGAGAGATATGGGTATAGAGGTTTGGCTCAGCATAACATTTCAACCTCAGATATCTATCTAGTCTGAAAGGACTATTTAGGTTCTAATGGACATATTGAGGGTCTGTGTACTAGATTTTGATAGTTCTTGAGATCATCATATAGAGTTGGTAGAGTTTGCATGTAATAATAGTTACCACACGAGTATTTAGATTGTTCCTTTTAAGGCTTTATATGGTAGGAGGTGTAAATCGTACGTGGTGTGGTTTAATGGTTTTGAGGCTAAAGTTCACAATACATGTTGACACATTATTTTGTATCTCCTTTTTCCTTTTACGTATTCAAGCATCCATTTTGTTTGCAAGACCAAAAACATTAATTTTAATTATTTCTACCAAATTTCGAGCTACCAAATAATATTTGTTTTAGTTTTCTTTTACTATTATTATTGTTACTGTTGTTATTATTTAAATTATTCTTTTCAGTATATTATCGTTTTCAATTATTATTAATATTATCAATTTTCACTTGCAAAATATTTATTTTTTTACTTACTTTTTAAGTTTATCTATTTTATTTAAATACTTAAGAAAAATATTTTAAAAGTTTTTGCTCGTTTTATCATAAATACCGTTGAATCATTTCAACCAATATACATTTATTGACTTAATACTATTTTTTACTAAGAAATATTATAGTTATATATCCGTTTTATATATTTTATATAATTTTATATAGATCCAAACAAGCTCAATTTTCAAATTTTAAACTTGGTCATGCCTTTCCATATCTGTAATATCCTTTTACAAACCAGAAAATATTTTCTTTACTTTAAAAAGACTAAAGTTTTCCAAAAAATGATCCCCTAGTATCATTCCTTCCATGCAAATAATAATTCATGTCAATACTAAGAGATCTCACTTCCTAATTTTAGTCCCTCTCCAACGTTAATATCTCCCAAATCATTCCATGATAGGATTATCTTCCATTCTCGAAACTCCACTGTAACATCTCTTTTCTTTATTTTTTTCTCATCATATACGTAGGATTAGAGGGGAAACAAAGGGAGGCAGCGCCAACCACCAATAAAACCAGTAAAGAGAAAGGGTTCTTGCACTCTTATTCTTATTATTCTTTCATAGCCATGGACATTGGTTGAAGGCCAACAAGCTCTTTTAGCCTCCATTTATCTACTGTTCTAAATATTAAACACTGCTCCGAGCATCCTTCTTCAAATAGAATTGCGGACCTTGATCATCCAGGAAGAACTGTAGCTCTGTTGTCGGGTGTCATTGAGTTTCATTGGAGGTTCTCATACATAATTCGGCTGTCAAGGTCTTTGGCTAAAAGGTCCACATCTTTCCGTTTATCTTATTTCATTTTCTTAGTTTGGTTAACCTTACATTCACACTCTTGTTCTTTTTCCTAGCATATTTACCTTTTCACCATATTGATTAAGTTATCTGTGTTTTTTTTTCTTGTATTTTCCTTACCATCAACTATATATCTTAAATATAAGCATGTTAAATAGAATTATTATATTCTCATATGTATTGCTATGTTTTAGCTGTTGATTTCGTTTTATTTTAGACTAGATAATGACCAAATGTTTGAGAGATTAATGGTAGTATCTACTTGAATTGAAAATCGTCGTATACAGTAGGCGATTTTCATATAAAAAATCCAATCATTTCCAACTTTTTACTATTTCATCAAACATACACGTTTCTCTTTTTCTGTTCTATTTTTTTAAGAAAATGTCAAACTTGCTCATTAATTTGTTAGTTGAAGTTCACGCTCAGTTGAAATATTGAGATTCAAGTTACAATTTATTAAGTGTCTTTGTTTCAAATAAAGTTAAGGCAAATATAGTGTTTTAATCGTTCTTATTTAATGTTTGGTTGCATGTTTCTAGTTGCACGTTTTGCATCTTTCAATGACAAGGATTGTGGGATTTTAATCTACATAGAATTATTACGTATTTCCCACATAATAACTAATTTGGTAGGACTCACCTTGTGGACCTCGAAAGATGCCTAACACCTTCCTTTCGAGGTAATTTGAACCTTCACCCGAATTTCTGGAAACCTAGACTAATTAAAATTAAAGTTTGTTTTAGTCTAGAATGGGGCCCTAGTTTGCCTTTAATTTGTTTGGTGACGACTCTTCTCCTTCTTTCTTCTTTCCTGAAGAGTTTTCATGTCAGATTCTATTTTCTTCGAAAGGGAAAAATTGGGGCGCGACAGTACATACTTTCTATGTTATTATCTTGATAGTGTTTGTGTGAATTAGTATAGACTTTAGGCAATATAAACTAGGAAGAAGAGCTATGCAGATCATAGACTTCATCCTTTGTATTTTAATATTGGTGACTGAGCATTTCTATGCATGTCACCCATGTAAGGTTTTATGAGGTTCGGTTGTAGGGGAAAGGTTATCTCTAGGTATATTAGGCCATCTGAGATTCCAGAGAGGGTTGGCGATGTTTCTTATTAGTTAGCCTTGCCTCCAGCCTTTCCATCCATTCATATGATTTTCCATGTATCTAAGCAATAATGTTATATTCTGGATAAGTCACATGTGCTTTGTTGGGATTCATTTCAATTGGATGAGAGTGTGTCTTTCTTGGAGGAGCCAGTAGCCGTTTTAGCTAGAGAAGTTAGGAGATTCTGGGCAAGTGATATTCTTGTGGTGAAGGTTTAGTCGTGGCACTAGCTACCTGATAATGAAGGATGCTTAGGAGATCGAGATTGAGATGAGGGCGTAGTATCTGCAGTTGTTTGAGCCTTTAGGTTCCTCTTCTTTATTGACTTTTTTTGGACAGAAGTCTTTTTTAGTAGTGGATGATGTAATAATCCTTCTAGTCATTTTTTTCTTACGCACTTTTTTTGACTTTAGAGCTTTCCTATAGTTGCCCTAGTTCATCTGTGACCTGCTAGGACTGGTAGTTTGGTTCCATGACATTTGATTTTAGTTTTATCTCACTTTTCCTATTTTAGATCTTTAACATTGGTAATAATTGACTTTAATGAGTTTAGAATTAAATTTCAACAGTTCTGGTAGCTGCAAAATATGGATTTTGTTCTCGATAAATCGTTGGTTAAGTCTAGGAGCTTCTGGTTTGATTTTATCCCGTTTGATGAGATAACAATTAGTTGGAAGGTAAAAGTTTGACTGTGGTCAACCTTTGATGATTCAAGTGTTGAATAAAAAAACTTCAGTACCATCAACTTGGAATGTTGCATTTGGGTTAGGTAGGTTGTTGATTCACTTGCCGAGGTAGCTAGGTCCATTATGAATGCTTAATGGTCTTTTAGGACAATTGGATTAGAGTTGACTTAGGTTAACATTAGAACAAAAAGATCTAGGATGAGAATATTATTGATTTTGTTGAGTCTGAAATGTCTTATCCAAGTGGGTAGCATATTGAATTTGCATTTGTTAGGGTTTAAACACATTTTAGGCCCCCGACGGGTACTTTAGAGTTAATTGGTTTTGTTGCCATAGCAGTTGCTGGTAAAACCCCAGCATCATCTTAGTGATTGCGACCCTAGGCCACAGGATTGCTTGATTTTAACTTTTCCTTCTTCGCAATTGGGATAGAGGTCATATGATAGCATAGCGTTGGTTCTTCCTCCATCGTGACTACGACCCTGGGGTCATGCGATCGCGATTTTGGGAGTCATACAATCATGTAGTACTCCTTCCTGCTCTACTTCCTCATGATTGCGAACCTGGTTAACGCGACCTGATAGCCTCTTTCCCTTATACTTTATGATTGTGACCCACAGCTATACGATTACGAAGGCATGAGGCTAGAAGTATATATTTCATCCACCTCAGAATTTTAGATTAGTTGTATGCCATTTCCTTACACTTTTTGGTTCCTAAAATCAAAATTTTGTGGGATTTCATTGTGGAAATTTGGATTGCTATTTGTGGGTACTAATTTCCCTTTACTCTTCATTTTGGTAAGTCCTTACGCGATCATGACCCTCAGCCTAAGTATTCTTCGCAATCACGTACCAAATTTCCCACCCTCGCATTCGTAATGCCTTGCACGTGATTGCAAAGGCCATTTTCTTTAGACTGTATATACCATTTTCGTAAAAATTTCAGACACTTTTACCAACTGTAATTCTCTCTCTAAACTTTGGGAAGCTTATGGAATATGTATCTTAAGTAGGGAAGCTATGCTAGTGTCGTAATTTAGGATTTCCATCTTCGTAGGTAAGTTTTCTCTCCTTGAATTTCCTTAAAAATGGTTAAATTCCACCATTTTAGTCGCTTGATCATATTGTTTAATGCTTTATATCTGATTCAGCTAAGTGTCGGCTTATAGTTGGTGTATTTGATTGTATTTTATTTCGTATTTTATTGTCCCTCTTCCCTTTGGTACGTAAACTCGTAATCTAATTCTTGTAAATTCTGCAATGTTTTGTAGCTTTTCCTTCATCTTCTTCAGGCATTTTGAAGCCCAATTCCTACTCGAGTTATACTCATTTTTGGAGCATGTGTTCTTGGTGATGCCAGGAACTCTGTAGTGAAGTCCATTTCCAGGTTTGGATAGCAGGCCCCGCGTTCCTATTTTAGGCCCGATTTTCATCCTAGTCTATATTTAGTATAAATTATATTGTTTGTTTCCTCTTAATTTGTAAAATCACACTTTAAGTTTGACATCAGACGATCTGATCTCTGTGTGTTGCCTCGCGATATTCTCTAGATGACAGGTAGGCTCCTTGGGCTTACTCTGGACATAACTTGTATAACTATACTGAATAGCATTTGTAAGTTGGGATTAATAGGTTGATACCATGACCCTTGACTGTTTATTCTATTTTGCTTTATCTTTTTCTCTTTGATGATGCTCGATGTAATACGATGCCTTTGAACCAGTATTGGCGTTGTGATGGCCAAAGGTTACTCTGCAGCTAGTAGAATGCTGACTTATCGGTTGGATTTTGGGTTTTGCTCTCGGGTTTAGGCTAGCTGTTGTGTGTCGCTAGCTGTATTTTAGACTGAGTCTATGCAGGGCGTAGGTTAGCTATAGACATTTCTTTTATATATGCATTCATACAGTGTGAACGCTGTAAGGTTCATCTTATGAGAGTGCATATGATTTCGGGGGCTTATCATCACCGTTTTCTAACACCATTTGGACTTAGAGGCCAGTTTCCCTATTATAATGGCTAAAAGTGGAATAAATGGGATTCTCTGACTAATAGAAATAATATAAGTGGATTTATACTTCTTCTAGACTCAGTTGTATACCGGCCAGCCGTGGTACCTTTTGCTACTTGCTTTGGACTAGGTTTCATACCCTAGCACTGGATATTATCCTGTACTACTCTTACTAGCACTTGAGTTAGACTTTTCTTTGGTAGTGAGCACATCCTTTTTCTATTACTTTACGCTTATTGGTTCAAGACCTGTTTCCATGATATATTGATATTTTTGGCACAAAGTTACCGAGACTAATGGTATCGTGATATCGCTATATTGAGGCATTAGATGCACAGACGTGGGCCTCCCAGGGGCTCTGTGATATCGATATATGAGGCTCACTATGATGTTAGCTTTTCTGTACGTGGTTGGCATACCTCTATGGCTTCTACCTAATAGGCCTTTGCATACCTGAGGGAGGAGCGTACATAGGAACTGTGCATCGTAGTGTTTGTGTTTACTTTATGGCACTTGTTTTTTGTATGTACTCTTTGAAAGTATGGGATGCCAGATGAGTGAGTGCGACTTCTGTGTATTCTTGCATCATAGGCTTGGAAAAGTTTTATCTCCTTTTAGTGTCTTATATACCGCTAGTGTTAGTTGTATCTTTATTTATTGGGAATGTTTGTCAGTCCCAGACATCGACTAGTTGGTTGTTGACTGTAGTATCTGAGCTTCTGTCAGGGCTGGCAAGAGTGGTTGATTTGTTGTTTGTGGTTGAGCAAATCATTATCTTGAAAATTGGTTTTATGCATTAGTTTCTACCATTTTATGTCTGAGAGCACATCATCACTAATTTTTAAAAACTTGCATAGCCTTATGAGCCCGTTTTCAGTATTATAAGATTAAAATGAATATAAAATAATGGTTTTACTAGTTTTCGATGATAAAACAGATAACAAAGATGTAATCACTATTTTAATATACCACTAGACTTGGTGATGCCCGAGCGTTGGACATTAATGATATATTATTGGATTTATTCCCTGTGATGCCTGAGCAATGACATTGAGATTACAATGATTTAGACCCTGTGTGCCCAGATGCTGATTTATTCATTGATGTTACGATAGTACAGTTTAGATTCAATAGAATATTAAGTTTTTATGTGGTGATGCCCACTATGGACCTTGATGATTCAGGATAGTATGCAACTGGAGGAGGGGTATACGGGGAAACAGATATATATTAGGGTAGCCCTTCCATGGGTCCTGCCTACCGGACTTACTGGTACCAGAGGAAGAGCATACATATTTATATTTAGGATTCATCATATCGTCATGCATATTATCTCTTTGAGTGCTGTTTTTTGGTTGTATTCTCCGGTAGTATGGGATTTCAGACAGTATGCATTCATTTGTTTATATCTCCCAGTCATATGTGAGGCCATTGGGATTATTTCCTTACTTATTCAATTATAGTACACTGATATTTGCTGGATATATTCTATGGGCTCCCTCTTCATGTGCCTTGTTGTTATACTTGTTGTAGCTAGCTCTTCTTCCTGTTCTTGTTATTTGAGGTTACTAATTGACCACCACATCGGTTAATTATTTGTATATCTTATTAGATGATAATGGATTCAGGCACGTTCTTTCCCTTGTTTTCTTGGATCTTCCTTGTTGTAGCTAGTTATCTAGGATTTTTACCTGTCTTATCCTGTTAGTTAGTTTTTTATCTAGTTATCCTGTCTGACTTCTGTGACTTGTATTCTTTATCTATCTATCTACTACTTTAATTTTTTATATTAGCCCAATCAGACAATGATGTCAAATGGGTACCCGTTAATTTGTACCAATACTACACTTTTGCATCTTTTGATATAGACCTGAGTATGAGTGGTCCAAGGTGATTCCTGAACTTTGTATTGATATTCTGTTAAGGTAGATGATGGCTTCTGGTACCCGGAGCTTTCATTTATCTTTCTTTATCACTTATGTTGTCCTTTAGTACCTTTGAGACATACATAGTATTTTATTTCAGTCTTGCCCTTTTGACTAGTGGTTCATGTTTGGGATATTAGGTTTTGTAGATGTTATTTCATTTTCTTAGACTTGTATTTGTTCCTATCCCATATATTCTGTCTTATCTTCACTTTTAGTCCCTTATTCTTGCTTTGGGTGGTTCTCCTATAACGGGATATAGGTGCCCTCATGATCTTAGGAATCGAGCTGTGAGAAATTTGTATTAGAGCGTTATGTTTATTGGCATACTTGGTACATAAGCCAATGTCTAGCAGGGTCAAGTGGATTGGGTGTGGAGACGTCTGTATGGGAGGAGTTTACATGGACATATTACGAATTCATTCTCTTTATACTTATTTGTCAAGCATTGTGTCATAGCTGGCATCTTTAAATATCACTTGTTTTTCATCACTCTTCTGCAGATGGCACGTACATGATCTTCGACAACATTGGGAGGTGATGATGCTGTTGTATCACCAGTTAGAGGAGGTGGTAGAGGTCGAGTTCTAGGAAATTATACATTTGTATCTCCATAGAGAGCCGTATGACCCGTCAGAGCTGCAGATATCGATCGTGAGCCTGTACCAGTTCAGCAGCCACCAAAGGTTCATGGATAAGCTCCATTTTTTCCTATGCCCATATCAATCCCAGATTTGACTCCATAGATGAGAGGCTTTCTATTGCAGTTGGTGGGTATGTCAGGTCAGCTGACTGGTAGGTTGTAGACTTCAGCCTTGGACTTTTTAGTCCTGAAGTCCTCCGACACCGAATACTTACGATTTAGGAGTACCATCAACACTGAGTTCATATGGTTTGGGGGGTCCTCTTTCTATTTTATCAATCTTGATTCAGGTGTCTCTAGCAACAGTCTATCCATGATCGACACTAGAAGGGCCCGCTCCATCTGTGGTTCTGCCATAGGGGTGGGGATTATCGGTACTGGGCTCGGGTATACCGGGATAAACCGCTATCGGTACGAATTGAGATTTTTCAAATTGGGTTACTTCCAGTACCGAGATGTGCTGGTCCAGGATAATTGGTTAACAACCGCAAGCGAGTTTCATCCTACTATGTACAGGGCCAGAACCGGGATGGACTAGGACATGACGGTATGGGTTAACGGGACATAATTTTTTCTAATTTTGAATTTATTAAATATTGTTTTTATAATTATTGTAAGATAAATTTACGAAATCTCTTTTCTAGTTTTTCAATTAATAATTTTGTAACTTGTAATTTCAGTAAGTTTTTACTTTTTAGATTTGAATTTTTAAATTTATAAATTACAAGTTGTAAGTACTATTTACTAGTTTTAAAAAATTTATTAGTTTATTTTTCTAACTTGGGTATACCTAGAATAGCATACAATAATAGAAACCACCCAAACCACCATCCCTACCATACTAAGGAACACCATAACCTGGAGCACCCCCCTCCCTGAGGTAGCACAACTCTAATCGGTTGAACTGGAATAGGTGCTAGTATAGCAGACGGCTGAGATATGAAATGAACAATACCTGTCGGGGTAAATCTCTAAAAAAATGGACCATACCAGTATAAGTATAACATAGGCCTACTGGCTCAAGCTAAAAAACCAAAATAGCCACCACGGTCTGATACACATGAGGCAACACCCCTCTACTGTTGGCCCAAAGGCTGACTATCACAACCCTAGGATCCACTACCAAAAGCCTATAATGAGGCCTAAGTAGTATGACTAGCCTTCCCCTGCTGATGATATTGAGGTAGGGTCCTATTCCGTAAACCAGTTCCTTGTCCACCATGCCTCGATCCATTAAATCAACCCTTACGATAAGGCATCTTCTCCTCTCTATCTCTCCCGCTATAAGTAAGACCCTCTATAGTATGGGAAGCTCTAAAATGATTATGTATCATCGACTAGTACCTCGACAGCCTGACAAATTTCTAGATCCAGCGCATACACAAAATGACAAACTCTCTCAAGCTCAATTGAATTATCCCTAGCACTATAGGAAGATAGCATGTGAAACTCTCTCCAGTACTCAAAAATCAATATAAAACCCTAATTAAATCTCAAGAACTCCTTCCTCCTACAGTACTACTCACTACGGGGAATGTACCTCTCTAGAAAAACATCACAAAATAAAGCCAGGTGATAGGAGTAGAGTCATCTGACCTGGTAGAATAATAAGACCTCCACCACTCCTTAGAGAGGACTTTTATATGATATAATATAGAGTCAACACCATGGGAATCAAGCAAACTAATGTTATGTAACCACTCCTAACATTTGTCAGTAAACTCTCTCAGGTCCTCACCCGAAAAACCATAAAACCCTGGGGAATCAACATAAAAAATCTTCCCAGTGACATCAAATCAATATTAGACATAGGCGGGTGATAATGAATAGGTGGAATCACAGATGGTGATATGAGCACAGAAAGCACAAATCATGTTAGACCTATACTTCGAGTTATAACGAGGGAATACAAGCACTGGACTACATGAAGACACCAATTGGTACTCAAATATACATAATATATTGTAAAGGAAAGAAATCTCAAGTTTGGAAGGAAGCTTGGAAGGTGATTGAAGACTTGAGGGACAAATTTAAGGAACTCCAAACTTGAGGGGTCAATTTGAAAATTCTAAAACTTGGAGGGCTTTTTGACATGTTCAGTCACTTTTGGGCTCAATTGTAATTACTAAAAACATAGACTAGTATAAATACCTAGTCATACATTATTTTACACAGACTTGGTCGAATGATAAATTTTTATTGAAAGCTTAGGGCTTGTTAGTTATCTTAGGGTAATGGGTGGATTCCGATGTAGAGTAGTTGTAGCGTAATTTCGTAGTTAAGAGATTAAGTTTCATAGTTGAGTGATTAAGGGTGGATTATCATAATTTATTATCATAAATTCTTTATTTAAATTGATCATTGATTTACCATTTTGAATATTCGATTGGTTTCTCGTGTTTAATTAATTTTGGTTCTGCATTAATTTATTGGTCCGAATGGGAGTTGAGGGTATCGAGTCCCTTTTTTCCCATAAAGACATAGTTTATCATTAAATACTTTATATATTTTCATTTGTTTCTTTATCCTTCATATTCAATCATTATCCTGTAAATGGGATCGCATTATTTGATATACAGCTTTGGCTAGTAATTCATTTTATCGAATTACAATCCTTAGTTAATAGTAAAAAAATGGATAAATTTTTTTGCAATTTCTAGAACATTTGTTGTTGAAGGTTTATTTGTGGTTTGTTTATTGATTCTGAACACTAGAAATTATTTTCCTATTGTTTTGAGTCATAATTTGAAAGTTAGACTAGAATCTGGGTTGTTTTGATAGTTCCACCATTGAAAGGGTGTGAAAATTCTAGGATTTTAATTTCCTGGAAGATTGTTTGAATTTGTGGCTCTAAAAGTGTTGGGGAATGTTTCCCATAGAGAGAGAAGCCTAGGGTTCAAATTTGGTGGACTTTAGGTACGATTTGAGGGAGTCCAAGTTTGAAGGTCACCATTATTCTTGGTATTCTTAATAACTTGAAGAAGTTTGAAAGTGGGTTTCATTTTTTGGTGTGATTTGGTGTTAAAAAGTAGTGGGCATTTCTCACAATCATGCAACGGGTACATGGTTGAAGTTTGGTAAGCTTTCGAGTTGGTTTGAGTGGTGTTGGATTTTTTAAGCTCATCAATGTTCTTGGTGTTTTCCAACTTGTTCATGTGAAGAAGATGAAGAAAGGTACGTTTGATCCATAATCCTAAAGTCAATGTTGAAATTTGATGTTTGAGGATTGATAATCATATTTCCCAAGACATTAAGGCCCTAGATATCAAAGTTCATTCAAATCTGAGATCGG
>JBDJHY010185626.1:0-11976 GCA_039654485.1 Withania somnifera
CAACAAGTCCATTCAAGTGATAATCCAGCAAACCTATTCACTAAATCTCTACCAACGTCAACTCTTGAGAAAATGGTGCATAGGATTAGGATGCAAAGACTTAATCGCTTGAATCACGGTCTTCATCAAGGGGAGTAAAAATACGCGTTGTACTCTTTTCCTTAACCATGGTTCTTATCCCTTTGGATTTTTCCTGGTAAGGTTTTTAATGAGGTAGCAAGCAATGTGATTATGGATAATCATGTAGAGCTTTCCTTCCATATGAATATTCAAGGGGGAGTGTTATAGGCATAATATTTAGTAAAGTGTTGTAGGCATATTATGTTGTAATGTAGCTAAATATTTAGCTTAGTGACTAAGCTTATGTTTAGCCACATGGCAACCAACTAAGCCACCATTTTGGCGACTAATGTGTTGTTATGTCATGTGTCAATCAATATGGTGGCTATAAATATGAGAAAGGTGGACTGAAAATTTTAGATATTTTTTCAATTTTAGAAACTTTTCATTTTTAATTCATTCTTATTTATAGTAACTGTCCATCGTTAGAAATTTTCCTCTTTTAGAATTTATTTGATTTTGTATTTTATTTCATTTTACAACATTATTAAAAATATAATAATTATTTAACAACAACAGTAATAACATGTCTATTATATTTCCAACAAAAAAAAAATTCTCAAAATTAACACATGGCTTTTGTTTTTCAATCCAAATTCAGATAATTAATTTTTATAATTTATATATTGAATTCATTAGTTATTAAAAACATTTTTTTCTCAAAATTAACACATGGCTTTTGTTTTTCAATCCAATTTCAGATAATTAATTTTTATAATTTATATATTGAATTCATTAGTTATTATAAGAATATATTGCTTTTGAATTGATAATGATAAACTTGGAAAAGTTACTATAATTTAAATTCAAATTTTAATCAAAACTATGATTAGACTTAGAAATTAATGTACAATATCTTCTTTCATTTGATTTTCAATTCTATCAAGTACATGCGAATTAAAAATATGTCGAACGATAATTATCTTTTTAAGACAGTGTGTTAAATATAAAATAAAAACATCACCACAAATAATTACTTAATCCTTATCTGAAATAAGATATGACTAATTTAAAATATATGTTGTTGATGTCTCTTTATGTAAAATCATATAATATGTTATAAAATTTAAGGTCTTGAGTCAATTTAGTTTAAATGATGAAATATAATATTTAAAAAATATTTATGAATCATCTTGATTTAAAAGTAATGGAAGATAGAGAAAGAAATGATTGTATGTAATGTGAAGAAATCAAAAGGAAGTAGACAGACATGAGGAAGAAAAAGGAAAAGAAAGAATCTCTTTTTTCTTACCTTATTTTTTATCAACTTCTCCTTTTCCTTGCAATGATTTTTCCTTATTCCAATTCTCTTTCCATAAAAAAATTCATTTTCTGAGATTTTTTTCCATTATATTAGGGAAAGATGAAAATAAAAATTTGTAAGAGAGGAGAAGAAATTTGAAAAGTAATGTTTATAAAATTCTTCTTGTATGTCTTTTATTTGATAAGGATACTTAGAATTATAACCACTTTATTCCAAAGAATGCAGTTAACTCGAAATTCAAATTTTGAATTCAAGATCTTACAAAATTATTAACTTATCATTTTTTAGTTGTTTACTGAAATTATTTTCAAGCTAAGTATTGCAAAAAGTTTACTTGAAACTTAAACTATTTAAATTACTTAAAATGTTTAAGAACAATTTCAATTTTTGTATTTTAAAAATTTTAAAATAATGATTTAAAATTATTTTTTAGGATGCTTCCATCACAAGAGATTTTTGCCTCTCCTATTATATATAGATAGATTGTTTAACGTGGAACCAGTACCACCTTGAATGGTGATATGATAGAGAAATATATATAGTTTTTTTTTTTTTCCTTACAATTCTATTTTTTATTTTTATTTTTGCTTATTCTTTCTTTACTGTTTTAATTTTATTTTGTTTTATCTCTTTTTCTCCTTTATAGTTTTTGGCTAAATTTCTATGATTTTGTACTAGGTATAATAAGTAACATTAAATAAACTTGGAATTATTTAATACCAATACTTCTTTTTTGGTACATTGAATTAAAGATGGGATATACCAACTATAATACAAAACACGCATTTGGTTTAAAACTTGATAAAACTAGATAAAGTTTTTGTTTCCAATTTTAACCTTGATATTTTATCGACATAATTATAAGTAAATTATATATCAAATATGGAATTAAACATTTAAATTACTAAAACAAAAGATTAGACATACTCTCAATATTTTTAAAGTAAAATAGTTCCTCCACTCATGTACTAATTCAATCATCCATAAATTATGCACACAAAAAAATATATATATAAAACTTGTGATATACCATAGCGAAAAGTTATATATATCCCGAGACAAAGGAAATTGTGTAGAAACATACACACAACGTCATACCATAACAAAAGTTCAAAAGACATTATTAGCATTCACATATTATATTTACATTAGCATTCTCGTGCTCCTTTCAGTTACACATCCAGTTTGTGCAATTAAGCCATCAACAAAAATACAGAATTAAACTTTTTAAAGGTCGTTAATAGAGATAAAATTACTATGCCCAGCGCTTACGACCATATTTACATACTTGGAAGGCACCAAAAATTACGTCCATTGAACCTTTTTAAGGTCATCAAGTTCGCCAAAAAAACTAGCTCTTGTAACCAAATTCATACACTTGAAGCTCTGTCATTGACGATTGATGTGACGGCATTTTACGTCACATACTATATTTAAAATTATGAATAAGTGCATGTTCTTGAGCAACTTTTGGAAGATTTGATGTGTTTTTCTCTATTTGTGCATGTTAAAGTTTGATTTTGAAACCTTGGAGAAGAGTATAGAAGCATAGCGTTTTTGTAGGTCAATTGGACGATTCGCCCAAGTTATACCACCCAGAGAAATAGACATTGTTTTGATGCCCCATCTACCATCCAAATATGAATGATTCGTCCAGCCTTGGACGGATCATCCAAAGGTTGTCGTCCGGGAGGTGAAGCACTATTTTGATGCCCCAGTTATCTTCCAATGATAGATGGTTCATCCAATTGTGGACGAATCGTTCATAGGATGCAGTTTTGGAAGAAAACTACGAAAGAATGAATGAGTTGCCCAACCATGGACGGACCATCCAACAGTGTATTGTTTACCATGTTTGCCACTATTGTGACGCCTGTGAGGGACTACAAGAATAGACGAATCACCCAGTGTTGAACGATTCATCCAAAATACTGTCCAAGTTTGAGCAAAATGCACTTTTCCGTTTCAAAGCTAAACTTGTACCGCTGTACTATAAATAGTAAGATTTTTTAATTTTTATATTATGATTAGTACAAAGACATATTTTTACGTACTACTGCTCAAGTTTGTCATCTATTTTCTTCCTACTAGAAAGATAAATTGTGTGGGGATTTGGCTATTGATTAATTGGTAATTGAACAACATCATCGGAAGATAACTTGATCTGGTATGATATATAGTGAATTTCCTCCTTGTTATTGCATAGTTACTATCATAACTGACTAACTCCCCAACTCTAGGATTGTGAGATCCATGAGTGAAACAAATCTAGAGTTGTCAGTAAAAAAATGGTTCTTGCATCTAACAAGTTTGTCAATACATAATTTCTACAGTCTGATTGATTTCTTGTGGTTACAAATACTAGAACATGCCTAGGTTTAATTAGTATGAAATATATAGTTAAATCTATATGTTGAGATTATGACAAGAAATTTAGAGTGTTAACACTCGTCTAATGATTATTGTCGTAGCAAGGGTAATTATCTTGGGGTTATTAGTGTAGAAATGTACGGCACTCATTTACAGTCTAAAAAGCTGTAAAAGAGGTTTTTCTAAGATAGGTTGAGAAACATTTAGACGAATACATCATTAATATCTGATATAGTTACAAAATATTACAAGACTATCAACATTCACTATCCAAAGATTTATTGATATCATAGTGAACACAATCCATGGTTTCCTCATTATTTGAATTTGTTACTAAATACGTAGATTGATCTTTGAAATTCAATGTTACTGCTTAAACATTAAATCCCCTATATTTACATTTACGTCTCTAGGAAATAATCGACTAATTATTAGATACCCTCATCCGACTTGAATTTGAGGTCATATTCTCTGTGGGATTCGACCCCAACCTTGTTCGGGTTATATATTTGACAACGATTGTTTTTATACTTCTTTTAAATGCATAATTTAAACGTACCAAATTTTGGCGCCATTGCTGGGAATACAATTGTCAGTTAGGTCAAGTATGAATATTTAATTTAGTCTTATTTCTAATTTTTACTGTAATTGCTATTTTTGTGATATTTCAAGTTGACCTGTAGTTTATGCCAATTACTCAGTGTTCGGGTATATCATTACTGTCGTTCAATCCGGAGATTAATACAACATTGAGAAGGATGAATATACATGAAGATGTGCCTCTACATGACCCTTTCAATTGAATCCAAATGATCCACCTAGAGGTAACAATCCAGATGCACCGTTTTGGCCTCATCAAGAAAGGAACAATGAGGTGATAGAAGAAGATGATGATGTATATCTGGATGGTGCCGATATGACTGGAGCAATTATTTTACCTCCTCTAGAACCGAGCAACAAGTTTAACATTACCAACACTATGATTCAGCTCTTGACTATATCGGTTGAAGATCCCAATCTTCACCTGAAAAACTTCACTGCTATATGTATGTCTTACAATTTATTGAGTAAGTCATAATGCTATAAGATTGAGACTATTCCCTTTATTGTTGTGTGGACAAGCTACTATGTGGTTGGATGACTTGCCACCGGACTCTATATCTAATTGGGGTGAATTGAAAGAGGTATTCCTAGAAAGGCTCTTTCCTCCATCAAAGATGCTAGTGCTCCAGGTTGACATCACCAATTTCAAACAAAAGAATGATGAAGCTCTACATGAGGTTTAGTTGAGTTTCAATAAGAAGATTAAGTGGTGTCCAACTCATGGACTGGGAGACAACTATTTGCAAAAACATTCTATAGAGCCTTAAATTTACCTACAAGGTTGGCAGCTGACAGTGTAAATGGTGGATCTTATATATCAAGAATGTATGCCCAAGTGTCCCATGAACTTGATAAAATGACCAAGAAAATTGAGGTTGGATTACTAAAGAAGTTAATATGCATTGTAGTGCGAAAGTTGTAGTTATGCTGGCGGAGCAACACCGAAGAGAAGAAGAAAGAGATCAATACATGGCCCACCTCAAAACTCAAATTAATTGATGTTAAAATAACTGTTAGGTGGAGGATATGAGAAAGTAAAAGTTGTGTTTGCATATGGGAAAGAAAGGTATAAAGATAATGAGTCAGACTCCAAGGAGAAAGCTAAGTACTTGCAGACTCAGTGAGGGTTCCACTAGGGAAACAAAGGTCGGAACTTCAATAGAGAGTACTTTAATGAGAAGAGAGAGTATCGAGATAGAAAGCAGAACAACTGGAGAAACAAGGATATCTACAAAAAAGACTGAAGTGGTATCTATTTACATCTAGGAAATTATGATAGAGATTCTGGTACTTCCAGAATGGAATAAATGTCAACAAAAGTCCTTCATAAAGTAGAATCATCAGATGAAATTTTAAAAGAAATGAACATTAAGATATTTAACATTGATCATTTGGTTAACTCGCATACCACTTCAATCAAGCAATTGGAGTTTCAAGTTGGACAAATGTCGGCCACATTGAATCAGAGAAAGGCAGGGACTTACCTAGTAATACAATGCAAATTTCAAAGAAAAATGGTCAATGCATGGCGATCACCACGAGAAGTGGAAAGGTATTATCAGAACAAAGCAAACAATGGAGGAAAAAAAGACAAGAATTCAACTACCAAAGCAAATTTGGTTGATGAGAATGAAAATGTAGTTAATGAACTATAGAATGGGAGTAAAACTGGTATTGAAGTAAGCAAGGATGAACCAAAGAAAGTGATCATGATACCAAGAAAACCACCATATTTCCTCAAAGAATGAAGAAAGATGAGGATGGAAAGTTTCAAGAATTTATGTCCAACAACTATCAGTGAACATTCCATTGGTAGAGGCACTTGAACAAGTTCCAGGATATGCTAAGTTCATGAAAGACTTAGTTACAAAGAAGAGAGCAGTGGACTTTAAAATTATAGACAATATTCATCGTTGCAGTGCTATATCATCTAGGTCTTTGGTACAGGAAAAAAAAGATCCAAGGGCGTTTACCATTCCTTACACTTCTTTCAACTTTGCTCGAGCTCTTTGTGATCTGGGTGCGAATATAAAAATTGATGTCGTTAGCTATTTGTGATTTGGGTTTAGGAGCCCCCACACTGATTAGTTTGTGACTATTAATGGCTAATAGATCAATAAAGAGTCCATAGGAGATCTTGAGTGATGTCCTTGTCAAAGTTTCCAATCTCATATTTCCTGCAAAATTCGTTAGATTAGACTGTGATGTTGACTTTGAAGTGCCGATCATTTTGACCAGACCCTTTTTGGCAACTGGAGAGCTTTAGTCGATGTGGAAAGAGGTGAGATAAAGTTTAGGCTTAATAAAGAGGTGACTTTCAACATCTGCAAAGCCATGAAGCAACTTAAGGATATATTGTAGTATCCGTGATTGAGGTTGAATTTCACGAAGTGAGAGAGGTCCAAATTGAAGAAAAGTTATTTATGATACATTTGTTGTGGTAGTTATGAACTTTGATGGTGAAGGTTTAGATGATTATGAGGAGCCTGTTAATGCATTAACTGGAGTTGGGTCTTATTCCTATAAACCTAAAAAGCTAGATTTAGACCTAAAGAAGAGGCCAAAGCCACCAGCAAAGCCATCGGTAGAAAAGCCCCTAGTGTTGGAACTTAAGGCACTCCCAAGCCACCTTATGCATTCATGGGAGTAGAAAACACTTTGTCTGTCATTATTTCTACGCATCTTATAGATCAGCAGGTTGTGGCACTAATTGAGGTATTGAGAAAGTTCAGAAAAGCCATTGGATGGACTATCGCGAACATCATAGGTATCCTACCAGGGATTTGAACATATCGCATCGAGCTTGAGGAAGAATGTGTTCCCAGTAGGGAACATCAAAGGAGATTAAATCAACCAATGTAGGAAGTTATTAAGAAAGAGATAATTAAATGGCCAGATGCAAGTGTTGTCTATCCAATTGCAAATAGCAAGAGGGTGAGTTCGGTGCAATATGTACCCAAAAAAGGTGGCATGACTGTGGTGCCACATGAAAAAAATGAATTGATCCTGTTGAGGCCCGTGAGTGGTAGGAGAATTTTATGAATTATAGAAAGTTGAATGTTTGTACTCTAAAATACAACTTTCCAATGCCATTTATAGACGAAAAACTCGATCGACTTGCTGGCAGAGGCTGGTACTGTTTCTTAGATGGTTATTCTAGATACAACCAAATTGTTATAGCTCCGGAAGATTAGGATAAGAAAACCTTTACATGCCCTTATTGTACATTTGCTTTCAAACGCATGTTATTTGGATTATATATACCTTCCCCTTTTTTAACGATGTATGATGTCTATAATCTTAGATATGGTTGAAGACTCTTTTGCAGTCTTCATGGATGATTTCTCAGTTGTTGGGGACGCATTTGAGGATTGCTTAAGAGAATTGAGTAACGACTTACATAAGTGCATAGACGTTAACCTTGTGCTTAACTGGTGAAAATGCCATTTATGGTGAAGGAAGGTGTTGCCCTTGGCCATAAAATTTATGAGAAAGGTATTGAAATGGATAAATCAAAGGTGGAGCTGATTGATAAGCTGTCACCTCATATTTTTATGAAGGGTGTGAGAAGCTTCTTTGGCATGTTGTGTTTTATAGGAGGTTAATACAAGACTTCACAAAAATTACAAACTAATTATTTAAGATTTTTGAGAAAGATGTGAATTTTTGGTTTGATGAGGCATGTTTGAAAGATTTTAAAGGCCTCAAGAAAAAATTGATCACTACGTGTATTATTTTTGGCCCAAACTAGTTAGAGCGATTCGAACTTATATGTGATACAAGTGGAGTTGCATTTGGTGTTGTTTACGGGAAAAAATCTTCCACCCTATATATTATGCAAGTAAAACATTGAATGGGGGTGGAGTAACTATATTGTTTCTGAGAAAGAGCTATTTGTTGTGGTATATGCATTTTAGAAGTTTAGAGCATACCTCCTTGGCACCAAACTTGTGGTGCACACTGATCATACAACTTTGAGATACCTCATGGCTAAGAAGGATGCTAAACCAAGGATGATCCATTGGATCTACTTCTTCAGGATTTTGACTTCAAAGTAGAAGACCAAAAAGGGTCTGAAAATCAGGTGACTGATCATCTCTCCAAATTGGAGGCGGGCGGGAGAGAAAAAGGTATTGCAGAGATAGAGGATTCTTTCCGTTAGAGGGTTATGGTTGTTGCCACTGATATGGCCCATTGGTATGCCAACTATGCAAACTTTGTGGTCAACAATATTATACCCGAAAGAATAAACTCTTATTGACGAAAGAAGTTCCTCCATAATGTAAGTAAATATTTTTGGGATTAAACCTTTTCTTAGGCACTATCCTGATAGTATGATAAGATAATATGTTGCAGAAGTTGACATGTTGACCATCCTTTAGGATTTCCATTTATCCCCAGTTGGAGGACATCATGGTGGTTCTCGTACTACACAGAAATTATTGCAATGTGGCTACTATTGGCCTACCTTTCACCATGATACTTATGAGTTTGTTAAGCATGTGAACAATGTCAAAGACAAGGAGAAATTTAGAGAGAACATGAACTTCCGAGGACTCTAATAATGGAAATTTAGCTCTTTAATGTATGGGAGGTTGTTTCTATAGTTCCCTTCGTGAGTTCATAAGGGGAGAGATTTATTTTGGAAACTATCGATTATGTCTAAATATGGGTCAAAGATGCAGCATTACCTGACAACGTAGGGAAAATTGTAATATCATTCCTAGAAAAACATATTCACAAGGTTTGCGAGCCCCAAAACCATCATCAGTGATGGGGGTTCCTATTCTTACAACAAATTTTTTTTGAATGGTTCTAGCTAAATATGGAGTAAAGAAACATAAGGTATCAACCCCTTATAATCCACAAACGAGTGGACAAGTTGAAGTATCAAATAGAGAGATTAAGTCCATTTTTTCTAAGGTAGTAAATGCTACACGGATGGACTGGTCGCACAAGTTAGATGATGCCTCGTGGGCATACAAAATGACTTTTAAAAAATCAATTGGGATGTCAACCTTTTCAACAGGTGTATGGACAATTGTTCCACCTGCCAATCGAACTAGAACACAAAGCGATGTGGGATCTAAAGAAGGTAAATTTGAGTTGGAAGATGAAAAATACCATGATTGAAGAATTGATAAAAGAGAATTCAGCCTGAGGGATTTGGTTTTACTATTTAACTGAAGATTATGATTGTTTCTAGGAAAACTTAAATCAAAGTGGTTGGGTCCATTCGCAGTAACTGGGGTGTTTAAATTAAGAGTGGTAGAATTAGAATGATAAGAAATAAATACTCAAGGAAAACGACCAAAGGATAAAAAGATACATTAGATCTGCTGAAGAGGTACGATCCGTTGAAATTATCTATATTGATGAAGTCTGTTTATTTAAGGTGGTTGTGTATGCAACGATGTTAAACCAATCGTTATTGAGAGACAACCCAAATTAATGTTATATTTTATATTTTATTATTAGCTTTGTTTAATTGTATGAGATTGGGTTGATGGGTGTGTAAGTGTGCAGTAACCCAAGTTTGAATCAGTTGGAAAAGTTTGAGGTGGCAGATGATGGACGAACCATCTATGACTGGGCAAATCACCTAGATCCCACTATCTCAAAAAAGAGTACTAGACGTATTAAATAAAATAACGGATAATAATTCGGAAGAATCGTCTAAATCCATAAAAGATTACACTAGAAGCGAACAAGAGTGGGTGATAGGGTTGGACGAATCATCCAAGACTGGACGAAATACGTAACCTGACCATCCATAAGCATCTCCACTGGATATAAAGGGTTCTCAGATAGAACTATTGGATGACCCGTTCATACTTGGGCGAGTTGTCCAATGTTCCATCCCTAGGTAATTTGTATTTTCTTTAATGATATATGACCAGCACTAGTTGAACCGACCCGACCCGCACAAATTAAATGCTTTTAAAAACAGTAAAGATTTTTCTTAAGTAATTGGTTGTTTTTTCACTTCCCATCAAAACCTTTTGTGAAGTTATTTTCCATAATGTTGAGAACGTGAACTTAAAACTCCCAAAGTGTGATCTCATAATTTCTACTTACTATGCTACGTGGTCAAAAGACAAGGCCCTAAACTCGATTTCATTGTTGTGGTAAGTGTGTAATGAGATATTCCTTTTTTGTTGAATTTTGATATTTATAAGCATTTACAGCGAGGAGAAGTCTAAGTAGCTTGACGCCTGTTAAAGTTAACTATACGAAAATTACACATGATGACTGATTTCATTAGTATGGGTATGACTAGAAAATTAAATTTCTTAGTAATGGGGCTTGGGAAAGCATATACTTAGAGCTTGGAGTGGTCTAGTTACCTAAATTCATCCAATAGGGCATAATTGTACAAAAGCATTGGACAGACAAGGGTTTGGATGAGCCGTCTTAAGTAAGATAATTTGCCCATACTCATCGCCATAGGATTTTAATCTCGTTAAATTAAATCAATTGAGTGATAAGGGATGAAAGGTCGGAGGGGCTACCAAATTTTGGATAGATCGTCCAAACGTGTAGTCTAAAAGAAACTATACCGGTAAGTAGATGATGTGGTGAACGAACTGTCCACCTTAGGACAAACCGTCCAAACCTTTCATCGAAAAAATTATAATTTGTCTTATACTCCTCAACTTTGGTTTGATGATTTTAGTATCAGTACTAATAATACCCTTATAGGTACCAATGCCTCCAGAACTTCCTACAAAGTGAGGAGGTGGATTTCACGGAGTCTAATAGAAGAGGATGATAATCTAGAGCAGAGAGTAACTAGACTACAGTCAAGGAAACCAATGGACCTAAAAAGCCTACTCAACCTAACCCAGATGTAATATACTCTTATGAAGGGAAATTAGATAAAGAGTTGGGGGAAACGTTGGATTGAGAGGAACTGGGAAATAAAAGCAGTTCAGATAACCCAAATCTAACACCTCAGCAAGCCTTGGATTAATATCTCCATAAAAGTAAGTATCACATTATCAAAAGTAAAAAACCTAAATTCCATGATGAATCATGGTGTACAGTAGAAGGGTCTGACAAAATATATGTTGAGGGACTCACCAGGAATGCTATGAGACAATTCAAGAGAAGCATTGCAAAAGAAGTCCAGATTGTCACTACACATTTTGAGTGCCTAAGTGTTAACTGATTCTGAGCCAACTTGGTTTTATTGCTAAGTTTTGGTGGGTGGTTGCGAGAATGTGTATCCACCCAATAAGAGCAAAGAAATTGACTGATGAAGATGTTGCTTTGGTGGAAAGCTTGGTGTTTGAGTACAAGATGAATTTTGGTCGAATAATTACCAAGTAAATGAGAATGAGGTCCATGTAAGAAGGTGCATAATTTCCTTACCCCTGCTTGATAATTGAAATGTGTAAGAAAGCAAATATGCTCATCTTACCTGGTATTAATGTGGCAACTGATGCTTTAAAGACCTAGGACATTGAAAGATCTTAGGATATCTCAAAAGATAAGATGAAGAAACAGAGAAGTGGGGCAGCATCAATATCACAGATGGGGTCATAGGATCAGGTTGGAGCCGATACTATTGACACAACTACCATTCCAGCAGCTCATAGGGAATCAATTGAGTTGAG
>JBDJHY010185654.1:0-11976 GCA_039654485.1 Withania somnifera
CTACGGACTACGGGGTTTTGTTCTCCTACTGGTGGTATAGTAGGTGCCATCATGATCCGAGAAATCGGGTCGTGACAGTAGCATATCCTCCAGAACCTAAATAGTCCACTCATACTCGACATCGGTTTAAGGGTGAAAGGCCATACTCTTATAAAGATGAATTCCTAGGTCATGCTGCAATGCTCTCCAAAAATGCAAAGCAAACAATGATCCATGATAGAAAATTATAGAAACACAGATACCATATAAATAAAAAAATCTGATTGAGGTAAATCTTTGCTAGCTTATCATCCGTATAAGCAACGTTGACTAGAATAAAATAAGAAGATTTAGTCAATCAATCCAATAACCCAAATAGAATCATATAAACCCATGGTTTGAGGTAGACCCACAATAAAGTTTGTGTTAATCCTCTCTCACTTCCACAAAGGATTGGGTATCATTTATGATACTCCTATAGCCTCTAGTGATCAAACTTAACTCCCTGATAGTTTAAAAATCTAGCCACATACTCAACTATAGCCTTGTTCATGCCACACCACTAGTATTTCTTGATCAAATCATGATACATCTTTGCTGCTCCCAAATGGATTGAATACTAAGAACTATGTGCCTCTTGCATAATCAAGCTAGTCAAATCGCCTACTTTAGGCACACATATCTGGTTACCAATCCTTAAAATACCCTTGGGGTCAAGAAATGCCTCATTTTACTCTCCCCTAAACACCTTATCTCTGATAATGAGAAGTATTTCATCCTCAAATTAGTTTTCATCAATCTTCTCCATAAGGGTAGAACAAGACTCTATAAAGGAAAGAACACCACTATCCAAAACTAAATTGTTCGCCAAACTCTAAACCTCTTTGGTTAAAGGCGAAATTCTGACCAAATTAATGCAAGCCTACCTGTACTAGCTGATTTCCTACTCAAAGCATCAATTAAAACATTAGCCTGGGTTGTACTAGAATAGTCATTTCATAATACTTTAGCAATTGAATCCACCATTGCTGCCTCAAATTCAGATCTCTTAGACTTAAGAAGTACTGAAGACTCCTATGGTCAGTAAATACCTCACAATGATCTCCATATAGGCAATGACACCATAATTTCAACACAAAAACTATGTATGGCAACTTAAGATCATATATAGGGTGGCTTTTCTTATGGATCTTCCACTGTCTAGAAGCATAAGCAATAAATTTACCCTTTTGTATCAACACTGCACCCAAGACAACTCAAGAAGCATCATAATAAATGGTGAAAGCTTCATTTTCCACAAGCAAAAGCAACACTAGAGCTGAAGTCAATAGGACTTAAGCCTCTAGAAGCTCTCCTCCCATTCATCCAGCCACCAAAAAGCAACATTCTTCAAGGTTAATCGAGTCAATAAGGCTACGATTGATGAAAACCCTTGAACGAATATGTGATTGTACCCTGCCAAGCCTCCAAAATTATAAATCTATGTAGGAAAAGTAGGCCTAGTCCAACCACGAACAACCTCAATCTTGGAAATTTCGACCACGATATCCTTCTTGAACACCATATGTACCAAGAACGACACTAAGTAAAGAAAAAATTGCACTTGGAAAACATAGCATACAACTGCTCCTCTCTCAATCTCTGGTGTAAAATCCTTAAGTGCTGAACATAGTTTGCCTAACTCCTCAAATAAACCAAGATATCATTGATAAAGACAGTGAAAAATGAATCCAAATAAGTCCAGGATCCCCTATTCATTAACTATATGAATGCTGCGGGGGCATTTTGGGTTGGGCATTAGTCAACCCAAAAAACATCACCAAAAACTTATATTGACCATATCAGATCCTGAAGGTCATCTCAAGGACATCTAAAGCCTTTATGCTTATGTAATGGTAGCTCGATCTCAAATCAATCTTAGAAAACACAAAGCACCTTACAAATGGTTAAACAAATAGTCAATCCTAGGAAAGGGATACTTGTTATTGATATTAACCCTATTAAGCTGACTGTAGTCAATGCACATCCTTAGCAACCCATATTTAGTTTTTATAAACAAAGCATGAGCAACCCATCGTGATACACTCAGTCTGTGAACCCCTTATACACAAATCTTGAAGCTTCTCCTTCAATTCCTTTAACTTAGCTGGAGACATACAGTACCAAGGAATATAAATGGTCTTAGTGCCTGACTCCAAATAAATAGAAAAATCAATGTCTCTATCAAGGGGAACACTTGGATGATCGATAGGGGAAGACACCCGAAAACTCATGATAGGTAAAAATCCAAGAGAGGAGCATCAGTACTGGTATCTTGAATAAATTCCAAATAAGAGAGGTAACCTCTATCAACCATCCTCTGAGTGGAAAGAAAAGAAATCATCCGACTAGGATAAGAACCATTAGAACTCTTCCATTCAATCTTTGAAATGCCAAGCACATCTAGATTAACCTTCTTGGAATAATAATCCAAAACTGTATGGTGATGAGAAAGCCAATGCATACCCAGAATGACATCAAAATACACCATGTCAAGGATGACCAGGTCTACCCAAGTGTCATAACCCACAATATAGACCACACAAGATTGGTACAATCGATCCACCACAAAAGACTCTCCTACTAATGTAGAAACATAATTAGGGATTGGTAGAGAAATACTCATCATATCAAATCTAGAAACAAAATATGTAGTCACATATGAATAAGTAGAGCCTAGATCAAATAATACCATAGTAGGTAGATGACATACTAGAATAATACCTATAATAATTGCATCTAAGGCCTCGACCTCTAGTCTGCCTAGAAATGCATAGAAATAACCTCTACAATTACCAAAAGGTCCATTGTATCTACCAATACCCACTATAACCATGTCTCTAGAATTATCTCCCCTAGAACCTTGTCCACCTCTACTAGACTATGCTCATCCTTTACTTCTCACCAAAGGTATTGATGCTCTAGTTGGATACTGTTAAATAGACTGGATCCAACAACCATAATGCTGGAACTGTCTTATCAAATGACCTGTATATCCATAAATAAAAGAAGATATCAAAACTAAAACCTGCATGGATGAATTCTCAGACCCTAAATGGCCAACACAACTTAACTGTCTCTACTGAGAACCCCGAGGAAGATGGTCCGAGCTAGAAATCCCATGAATGGTGAACCCTATATTTAAAGCCTGCATGGATGCCTAAAACCCAGTATGGCAGTGTGGGTAATGACTCTTTCTCTGCCTTGAAGAACCTCTACCCCTAGATGATGTACCATAAAACTGCCCAGATATACAAGGCCTTGTACACCTAAGGTCCCTAAACTCCTCCTACTCAATAAACTCTACATCCTTGGCTGCTCCACTAATGTATTCAAAAGATGCCCCTCGACTAATATGAATACTTCCATACTATTGGTATACGTATACCCATGAACAAATTGTTGAATACTCTCAACAAGACATGAGAGAAGTAAAACAACATATCTGGACAAATAACCTAATCGAGTCTCGTACTCCGCTACTTTTATGTCACTCTGAGACAAAGCCTCGAATCTATGTTGATTATCCTTCCTCACACTCCATAGAAGATATCTGTCATAAAAAGCTCGAGAAAATTTATCCTAAGTGATAGGAGGTGACCTAAATGACCTATCAGATACGTAGAACATTACCACTATTGGGCTAGCCTATACAACTGCAGAAATGTATAAAACCTTATGTGAGTCTTCCAACTACACACTTTTAAGTAATTCCTAATAGGTGGATAAGAACTCAACAGGGTCATCTACTCTACCACCCTAGAATGTCAAAGTATCCATATTTTTTATTTTCTCATAATAACGCTGCTCATTACCTGACATAGCTTCCCAAAGGAAAGCAGGGGCTCCAATGCCCCACATCTAAAACCCTCATCTTGATGAACCACTGGTGGCTTTCCCACCTGAGCATAAACTATAGGGACCGGTTGCTATTGTTTCTTTAGGTCCGGTGCTCCTAAACCATCTTGGAAACTTAGGGTGTACCAGCTATACCCCTAACATAAGTTATAGTCTCCAACAGCCACAAAACTCAAAGTAAGGTATCTTGCAGCAACGTAGTAGAAATAGTGTCTGGATGCACCTGTCCCTAAATCTCATGAATATTTTGCTATGGGGAGGCTTTCCTATCCTGACCTCATGCAAGTGCATCTCCATAACCCCTAGATTTGGTCTACTTTTGACCCCTACCCCTAACTGGCGCATCCTTAACAGGAGCTGGTCCAATCTCTCCTCTAGTTGCCTAACTATTCCTCACCATCTACCATAAAAAAACCCTGTCTTAAAATACAAACTGACATAACTCATGATAATAATAAGTTAACAAAAGGAATAACTTTGTATAGATTTTGTAGCCTCTCAAAGATAAGTATAGACGTCTCAACATTGATCTATGAGACTTTACTAAACCTTGACTTGTACACATGTGAGACCTATTGATCCTACAGCTCTAATACAAACTTATCATGACCAAAATCCAAAGTCGTGATGTCACCTACCTTAACCCCCTAGACAGGTCATCCTATATAATTCTATAAGAGTAAATGCATAAAATAATAAGTAAAGAAGAAGAAGAGAAGGTACAAACATAAAATCCAACTATAAAACCAACTAGAAACTGGTTTCTCCATGTACAAGACAATATACAAAAAGTACCTAACCAAAAAAATAACCAAAAAATACATCATAGTCTTAAATGTCTAGGATCCCCAAATAAGATCTAATACTATAATGACATGCCTAGTCATTTCTTTGATTTTCTTCCTTTTTATATTTATACCTATCTGGTGGTTGCCCCAAGTCATTTATGACTTACTGGGACCTATAGTTTGGTTCCCTGGCAGCTGTTGCCCATTATCTTAATTTTCCTATTTTGAAGGCTTAACCATGAAGTGGTGGAACCTAAGACTAAATTATTAGTAAACACACTTAGAATTAAATTCTGATAGTTCCTTTAACTTCGAAATATTGACTTTAATCTACTTGGACCTTTAATTTATGTCCCAGGGTTTTCTTTTTGAGTTTGAGCTATTTTATGGAAATTTAATCTAGATAGAGTTTATTTTGGAGCCTGGGATGAATTTTGATGATTGGAGCTTCGGATTTAAATTTTGATGCTTCCAACAGCTCCAAAATATCAAATTTAAGCTGGTAGAGTTGTTGGTATGCTTCTTGGGGTGTCTGATGTCATTATGGGTACTTTTTTTGGCTTGGTAAGCCTTTGGATAGTTTTGGTTCCTGTTGGTTCTACGGGCCTTTCTATTCAAACGACCTCCGTTGGTTATTTCATCAATTTTGTTGAGTCCGAAATATGTTTTTCATACAATATGAATGTTTGGTTTGTTGTTGTTGGACTCCGTTTCAATTCTGAGGCTTTGGTTAGGATGTTAGTTGTTGCAATTTTTTTTGCAGAAATTTTCCTTTAATGTGATTGAGGTAATTTTATTTTCAGCTAGGCTTTTGGGAGTTTGTGCAATCACACTAGGAGCACTGTGATTGCATTGGTTTAGGATTGAGGCCTTAGCCACGGTCGTGCTATAGCAAACCCAAGTATATAACTGCCGGTTCCTTGAATTTTTAGTCATCTCCTTCATTTCATATCACTAATTATTGACTTTCAAATTCATAAATTTCATCTCTAAGCTTTGGGTTTGTATGTTGGTGATGTCCTGTGATGGGTTTCTAATCTTTTTCCTTTATCTAAGGTGAGTTTCCTCCATCATCTTCCTCCTTGAACCTTGGTGGTGTTATGCTTTAATGGTGGCATTTTTTCATGGGAGTGAGAATTAAGTAGGATTCTTGGTTTTCTTGGGTAGTTGGACAACTGGTAGTTTATTGATCAATGTAAGCTTTCTTCCTTTGATTTCTAGGTGTGTTTCCTACTTGATTCTCCATTCTTAGTTCTTGAAATATTTTAAACTTTCTTTGGCCAATTTAGGACTTTCGGAGATCCGATTGAGCTTATTCTTGAAAACATGTTCCTTGATCAGAGGTCTTCGTACTGGTATTTATAGTTTTATATTTTGAGCTATGAGTCCCACAGTCCCTTTTTAGGCCGAATTTCTAACCTAATTTGTGTTATCCATTATAGATCTTCGACTTCACCTTTTAACCTGTAAACCTTGTTATTGGTAGGTTTGAGCTATTCTGGGTGTTTCGAGGCTTTTCGAGTTGTGTGCGTGACTTGCGGGAGCTTTTCTCCATTCTTACTTTTTGATAGACTTTCCATAATTAGTATAAACTTTCTTTGTCCAATTGAGGACCTTTCGGAGGTCCGACTGATCTTAGTTTTGAATCACATGTTCCTTAAGTTGAGGCCTTCGTGCTAGTATTTTTAGTTCTATTTTTTGAGATGCGGGGCCCAAGGACCCATGCCCAATTTCCTACCTGATTTGTATTATGAAATATGGATTTGAAACTTAACGTTTTGGCCTATAGACCTTGTTATTGGTAGTTTTGGGCAGTTTTGAGTCCATTCAAGCTGTGCGTGTGATTTACTGGAGCTTTTTATCATCCTCCAGGTAGGCTAGCTTACATATTCTTTAGACTAAATTATATTGAATACTTGTTGGATTCTAGCTAGTTTCTAGGCTGTATGAGTAGTTTGTATACCTGTCGTTCTATTTTTGCGTTCATTTACCCTTTTTGGGGCCTGCATGGGGCTGTAGTTTATTGTAGGATGCGAATAGTGTTCTCGATCTGCCGGGGGAGGCTGTGGGGTTATAGTATTACTGCTGGGCTTTTGTGTTACTGTGCTTAGCTGATGGCTTCTAGACTTTCCTAGACTTACAAACACGCCTTTTATTTGCCTTGTTTGTTTTTGTGTGCATGCATATCGTGGTAGCTGTTCACGGGAAGGGCTGGTGGTGTGAATTATTACCCGGAGGGGTAAAGGCTATTAAATTGAAAGTTTCTAAACTTTATCTAAAAATATGGTTTTATAACTTGTTTTTTATGACCATGCAATTATATGGACTATTTTCATAAATGTATAACTGGAATCGGGTTTTTCGTATATTTTATGTATCACAATGTGATTACCTAGGTAGAGTGAGGTCTCTCAGAGTTGTGTTAAGAGGTGGGAACTCTCGTTAGGGGGAGGGAATTGAGTGTAGATCCGGAGTGGGGATCCTAGTAGGATGGGTTCCCAGTTTATGATTTAGAGGCAAGACCTCCGAAATTAGATTCCAAGTGAGAGGGGTTCCCGGTGTTAGATTTTAATAGTGGACCCAGGGGGCAATGCCCAATGTAGTGCTTAGGGTGGGACCTCTAAGGCTGTTGGTTTTGCTGCGCTAGTTAAGTTTTACCCCCTTGCATTCTTAAAATGGAATCTATTCCAAACATATATGCCATGGTTCCTTACTTAGACAGGGTAAAAATACCTAAATTTGATATTTTAGATATTTTTTTAGACCTATTACCAATACTAAGTAGCAGTCAAGAATTTCTATCGGTGCACGAAGAACTGCCTTCAATCCCCTAAACTTACTTACTCGTGGAAACCTTCTGGCCGCCCAATGACCTTTAACGTTAGTCACTACTCCCAATGAGGCTAGGAAGTAAGCCTCACAACTCAAAGTGGCAAAGAACAAATAGAATTTGCTACTATGTTTATTCTCTTATTTGTACCTTGTGAGCGGAGGGGTCACGTTTGGTCTTGTTTTTCTTTTTGTGCCTACCGACGATATTGGGCATCAGGTAGGTTATGTTTGTTGCTTTTTTCTATATGTATCTATTGGTAGGGTGGGGAACTATTTGGATTTTATTTGTATTTTTTTCCTTTATGCTACGCTTCCTTTTTATCTTATTTACTCATTTCTACTGTCGGTTCAGTTTAGATGGATACCAGGTATGTTTTCAAGGACTTGTGACTTGAGCTAGGGATAGATGCGTCTTAGAGAGGATGAGTACTTAGACTTATGCTAATTACATTCATTTTGTTCCCTTATAGCTATGAATTTCTTTCTGTATTTTATCACTTACTTTCTTCTGACTTGTTTTACTTAGTCGCTTTATCTTAATTGTATTTGATTGAGCCCGCTCGTATGATGATGCCTATTTGGTACCCTATGTGTTGGTATTCATGATACCCTATGTGTTGGTATTCATGATACACTTCTGTATCATTATGGTAGTGCAAATACTAGCGCAGGTTATTGCAAGAGGCAGGATCGTGCAAAGTAGGTATGCTAGTGGACTTCAGAGATCACAGTGAGCTCCAGTGTTCCAGCTGAGCTTATTTTCCAGTTGTATGGGATTCTGCCTTTTTTTGTTCAGGGTAGACTGGTCTTTGTATTTACCTCTTGTTGGAGTGGTGGTATACATATTACTTTTTGGATACTCTGATGTATATTGCTCCATCTTGTCACAATTCCCAGTTTTGGGAAGTGTTGTACATAGGTATTTTTCAATTATATTTCTTTTATCTCACTTCTTATTTATTTATTATTATTGGTTAGCTAGTGTTGGTCTTTTGCTTTTCAATACGGGCCAAGGGGTTAGCTAGCCTACTAGTGGGATTATAGGTGCCATCACGATGTGAGTTTTGGGTCATGATAGAGTGGTATCATAGCATAGGTATCCCCAGTTGTAGTGACATTAAAGCAAGTGCTAGTACTATGAATAGTGCATAGATGTCCCTATCCTATCTATGGTAGGCTACAGGACACTGTAGGAAGGAATTCTCTTTATTTGTTCCCTTTTTGTATGGTACTTGTGTCATTTTATGGAAGTACCTACTTGACTTTGCTCTTATCACAGATGATGCATACTCGCAGCTTGTCGGTTGATAAAGACCCTCCATTTGATGCATATGAGATCCCACCCAAGGATCGGGGAGGGGGGTTGAGGGTGTGTATTCAACCCATTGGTACTACTCCTATGTACTTGGCCAAGACTACAACTGCTATAGAACCACCGCCAGTTCAAAAGGCTTCTACAATGCCTCAATATCAATTTACACTACTACCGCCAGCCATAGTACAACAAATGCTGTGGCAGATGCTTATAATGTTCAGTGGGGTACCGATAGAGATGCCTCAAAGTTTATATGAGGGGGAAACATAGGACTCCAAGTTCTTCCAACTACATTCGTTCTATCATAGGGTAGGTGGTTTGAGGGGAAGAGTGGAGGATCATTAGGGTGGGCCCATTGAGAGTTATGCGCTATCCCAGATAAAGCCAAAGAGGGAACTTAAGATGGTGATGTGACTGGTATGTTATCTAGTTGTGGCCAGTCGGCTTTTACTTTATTTTGATCTTGGATATGCTTTATGTTATGTGTTTTTCTACCTTTCTTCGCAGTTAGGCCTATTTAGTCAGTGCTTTTCTGTATATTTGGGCATTGTTACACCTGAGGGAGGTGCCCTAGCGGTAGATAGGGTATTTAGGTCATGTGTTGTAACGACATGCGTTATTTTTTTTTTCATCCATTTCTATTCTTAGAGCTCTCTGGTAGTTGCCCCAAGTCATTTATAACTTGCTGGGATCGGTAGTTTACTACCTTGGCAGCTGATTTTACCGTTACCTTAGTTTCCCATCTTTGAAGTTTTAGTTTTGAAATAGTTGAACTTGGTAGTGAAATTGTAGTAAACATACTTAGAATCAGACCTTGATAGTTTCATTAGCTCTGGAATGCCGACTTTTGTCTAGGTAGACCTTAAGTTTGTGTCCTAGGCTTTTCGTTTTGAGTTTGAGCTATTTTATGGAAATTCAGCCTAGCCAAAGCTCATTTTGGAGCCTGGATGGTCTTTTGGTGATCAAAGCATTGGATCGAAATTTCAATAATTCTATTAGCTATAAAATGTCAATTTTTGGCTAGTTGAGTAATTGGTTCGC
The DNA here is from genome assembly GCA_039654485.1 of Withania somnifera. Taxonomy (NCBI): domain Eukaryota; kingdom Viridiplantae; phylum Streptophyta; class Magnoliopsida; order Solanales; family Solanaceae; genus Withania; species Withania somnifera. The sequence goes on from JBDJHY010185654.1 coordinate 9,853, forward strand.
TTCCTGAGGCTACCATTGCATTTTTGAGGTTTTGTGTGGAAGTTGTGAATTTTGGCCTAGGATGTTAACATAGTCAACATTCTTCCTAAACGGCCTTGTATCTCAATTTTGTCTGGACCGTTGAGTCCAGTAGATTATTTTAGGTATGTTTGTATAATTTGTTTACGTAATTTGGACCCCAAATGCATTTTGGGTGGCGTTCCAGGCTTTTCCTTATTGCAAATTTCTACTGTCAATATTGTATTTGGTGCAGTGGGATTCCTACTTCGCGATCGTGGAGTTTCCTTATACGATTGGGATGCATTGCTCCCATTGCCCTTAGCGATTGCGTCATCCCTTCTATGCAATCACGATGAAGCGGTCCCCCTCAACACTGTGTGATTGCGATACCCATTCACGCGATTGTGATGCCTGGCACAGTATCTCATCACAATCGTGACCCCTTGACCACACGATCACGATGAGTAAATGCCTGACACTATATAAACTGTTTCCTCAAAATTTTAGATAATTTTCCCCAATTCCTCCTCAGTTTCTCCTCCGTCCAAGCTACTTATTGAGTGCAAAACCTAGCTTGGTTGAAAGGAAGTCCTCCCCCAAGATCTCCCTAGCCCTCCCGCTCGTTAGTATGTTGTTTTTCCTTTGTAATTTCCATGGAGATGGAGGTTTTCACCATTGTTAGCCTTAATTAAGTTGATGTCTATTTTCCTTTATTTTCAGTTAGATTATTATCCATTTCTAGTGTTTTAGCTGGTTAGTGCTCCATGTTTAGGTGACATATTTGTTCGGGTGCATATTCTTTCTGTTCTAGCTTATGGTGATTATGCCACATTTTGCATTTTTGATCATGCCATTTTCGAGCTATTTTAGGGACTTTTCGATGGTTCCTTGGGCTTAAAATCAAACCACGTGTTCCTGGAATTGAGCCTTTGAGTTGGTATTTTTGGTTTATTTTTTTTGGGTTGTAGGGCCTGTGGGCCTGTTTTGGGGCTTGTTTTTCGACTTGGGTTGCTAATTCCAATATGGGTCTTATTCATCATGTTTTAATCCCTGTATTTGTAATTTTGTAGTTTCGGGTAATTTCAGCTGTGTTGGAGCTTCGGGCCCACAACATGTGCATTTTAAGGACTTTCGTCGACTCTCAGGTAGGCTATATTTATTTTTGTTAAGTGTAGACTAGGCTATTATTTTGTCTTGTGATACGGCCAGTAGTGTGGTTTGGGCTTTAGGTTGATCTTTGTATTTTTAGTTTATATCCTTAATGGATTATGAGGGCCTGTGAAAGGGCATAGAGGGTGAAGGGTTGTATGCCCAGGTCCTGGCCTCATAGCGTGAGCTCACAGACCTTAGAAACTATTTTACTTATTGCGGGACGAGTGAGGTAAGATGAGCTCTTAGCTGGTGGCCTTTGGCCGATCCTAGACTCCGGTTACTTTTCATTTTCAATATTATTAGTATTGTTGTTGCTATATTGTGTTGAGGTGCCTGTACATTATTTCTTCTACTGAATTTGGCATTGACGAGGTGCAGAACCTTAGTTTAGAACTGATGGGGCACAGACCCTACATTTGATTAGAGGCGTATTCCTTTGGGGTGCGGTCTCTGAGTCTGGGACTGATGGGGCACATACCCTACATTTCATTAGAGGCACGGTCGTCCGAGGTACAATGCCTGAGTTTGGCATTGATGGGGCAGAAACCCCTCATTTGATTAGAAGAGAAGTCCTCCGGGGCGCAGTCCTTGATTTTGGTACTGATGGGATGAGGCCACAAGATTGGCACTGTTTGGGCGAGGCCCCGAGTTTGGCACTGTTTGGGAGAGGCCTCGAGTTTGGAACTGTTTGGACGGGGCTTGATATTGACACTTATTGAGAGGATGGTGTTGGCACTACATGATACTACTCCATTTTACTTTCTTACACCCCTGTGTATTACCTTCATACTGTTTGTGCTCACCGGGCTTAAGGGGGAAGTCACGACGGGTTTTGTTATACTATTTGTACTTACCAGTGGTATGGGATGCACGGTAGGTTTTATGTGTTTACTTTTTGTTCCTTACTTTGATGTATCCTACTGTTCGATCCTTTATTTGTAGTGCATACATATATATCCTTATGGTTAGTTG